>JAFEMH010004023.1:0-195000 GCA_022495995.1 Adenophora triphylla var. japonica | reverse complement strand
AAAGAGTTGAATTTCTAAATCATGTTCATGACAAACATAGAACTAAATAGGCTTCTGCTGCTGCAACATTTTCCCCTTCTTGCATATACATTCATACTCGTACAAAGTTTGATGATAGATTACGATGCTCGAAATGATGGTTATTGCTGGCTTGATATTTGTTTATCCATGTTTTGATCGCTAGCTTCATGAGGGCAAATGCTCTCAAACATGTCTTCATCGGATCTGTCATCTCCAACGCACATCACGAAATCGGGTGGGTCCCCATGTCCAACCATTATTGAAAGACCCTTCTCCGCAACATGGTAGTGTTCTTCATTAGCTGAATGTGAGAGTTGTGGATGAATTGGCTTTGAACAGGGAAGGAGTCATGACTGAGGAGACTGGGTTCTGATGCAGTTGGTGGTGGGTATATAAAGGCCTGCTGGAGCAAGTGCGGTGTCCATTGGTGAGCCAGCTGCACAACAGCAAAAGTTACATTTTGAGTGAATCCAAGAGCTGTGATGGGCATCAATGATTAAAAAAAAAATAGCCACCAAAAATTTCATCTGATAGCGCCAGTGATGGCAGTCAAAATGATCCAAATACCCACCCAAAACAGTGACTGGGAGCTGACATGTACAAAAATTATAGGACAAGTTCCAACCATGTGCATTAGATAAGATATTCCCTCTGTCTCTAATTATATGTCCAAATTTCATTTGAAGACATTCTGATAATGCTCACTTTTTGTACAATTAATAAGCATAAATGCATAAACATTCTCGGTATCCACCTTCTAATCATTAAGTTTTGAAAATATAAAATGATTAGAGAAAAACATTTGGTGAAAAAAATATTTAGGGACAGTTTTTTTACAAAAAAGACATTCATGTTGGGACAGAATTCTCTTGAAAATGGACATTCATTTAGGGACGGAGGGAGTATACCATAAACCATATAAAAGGAGGGTCTGGTAAGCAAAACAATATGCATGTTGAAAGCAACCTGAAACTGAGCAACATGCCTCGGCTTTGGACTTGATGATTAGCATGACCAGTTTGCAGTCTCACAACATCGGTATCATCATCAAGATAATATTTAGCCTTTCTTGGTTTGCGGCCAATGATGTAGGCAAACACCACTGGATTTGGTGAAGGGAATGGACCGGAGGCTATGCTCAAGATGCTCTCAAACATGTCTTCATCTGATCTGTCGTCTCCAACGCACATCACAAAATCGGGCGGGTCCCCACCTCCAACCATTTTTGAAAGAACCTTCTCCGCAACCAACCCTTTACTTGCCCCTGCACATTTCATGGAATTAGGCCTCAAAGAAAGATTTTCCGAATGCTGTAATTTCAAAGTCCAGAAGTAGTAGAAGGTGTAGGAAGAAAGATTCAGAAGCTTTACCTAATATGTAGCTGTAGACAGAGGGAGTTCGAGAGAGAAGAAGAAAATTCCAAGACTTGGTTAACCGATTTGGGAGAGGAGAGTTTGCCTTCTCCTGTAATAGAGATGGAAATAAATTACAAAACGATATCAAGTAGAGGATTCAATAACCCGTTCAATAGCCCCACTTAAGAATACAGTAATGCCTGAACCCAACACTTTAAGCATACTTAGATTTGTGTGATCAGATGCATATTTTATCTCTATTAACTATGATTCAAGGATAACATAGGGGCAGAGAAATATGTGAACCCATTTCAACTCTTTTCCCTGCCCTTAAATTAATTAAATATATTGCCTATACTTAAATTAATTAAATATATTTTCATAAAAATCAATCCGCTATGCCAATACTTAAATATGTATGCAAAACATTTAAAGCAATTAAGAGAGAATGTGAACAATCAACAATGCATGAGGGCCTGAGCCTTTACGCTTAGCAACCACGAACTAAAGAAAAAACATTTTCCACTCTTCTCTAGGCTTCGAAGGACAACTTAAACCTCGAGATGGTTTGGGGGAAGGTATGTGGCTGGAAGGACCAACGGCATTAACCAATCTCAAATGAAGTTTATCCCTGGCCACAATTGATATGCCTTCACCAAACCCCAAACCTTAAAACATCAAAGACCTACTCATGATATGGTATGAGTACAAATAAGTTAAATGAAAAAAATAGTATATCAAGATTTGACCAGGAAGATATTATATTTTTAGAAGCACAGATACATTCAAGTGTACCTTGTAATTTGAAATGCAGAACAAAGCCACCGTCAGATAAGCTTCAGTGTCGTCTATGGAGAGAAGACAAGACCCTTTATTCTTTATGCACACTTCTGTCACGATCCTTGACTGCACAGAAAGCCATTTATTTATCACAACCATTTCCACCTCCAGATCCTTGCAGAACCTTCCCTGCAGCCCCAACTCAACCCCACAACAAACACTCTTTAAACTAGATCATTCTTTTCTGTTCTCAGTTTGATAAAAGCGTTTAAAGTTAAGAGGTTGATAATGCACCAAAAAAGTTTCACAAATAATATAAATGTTCCACTATGCAAATGACTACTTGCAATTTATCCCGTGACATCAACCCTTACGACGCAATTTCTGCTTTCTACTATCGTACGTGGCACCATATCACAAGGAATACACCACTCCCTTGTCTATCCTGCATTTAGAAAAAAGGGATTCAAGGGTCGGAAAACTAATTTATTGTTGCTCCAAGGTATTCAACAATGAAAATAAGTCACAGTTTACACGACAAGCAATATTATATTTTGATTTGAACTTTACTTTTGTCTGCCAAACATGTAAAAGTAAGATTGCATAACTCACCTCCTCTGTTAATATCATTCTAAGATAACTAAAATCGGAGCTATGAGAAAGAAGGCTTCTAGGAACTATGTCCTAAAATATAGATTATTAAATGGTGAATGAAACAAAGAAAGCGACTCTAAAATCGGAGCTATGAGAAAGAAGTTCTTTTAAAGAACAGAATCAACAAAGAGAAACTAGATACGCACATGCTTACATCTATCTCAACATATAAAACCAAAAATTTTGCAAGTCATTTAGCTTTGCGTGTAGAAACAAAACAAGATCTTGAAATACGAGTTTAATAGATCTAATGAAGGTGATAAGCACAAAATTATAATGAAACATGATTTTTTATTTTTTCTTGAAAAAAAAAATCAAAGACATGCAACTACCTTAAACAAAAAATACAAGTTTTTAAAAAGGTCATTCGTTTTGGGACGAAAAAGGACATTCAATTTGGGACAGAGGGAGTAGTTTACCCATCCTCCAATTTTATTACTAATCCATATCTAGTAGTATGATTTTTTATTTTAAACAAAAAATAAGAAATCAAGACACAAGACAAGCATGCGTTACAGATCGCGATTACAGATCAGTAAAAGAGATTGGAATCAAAGACATGCAACTACCTTAAACAGAAATTAAGTAAATAATCTACCAAATCAAGCAGTAGAGAATGGTTGCAATCTAAAACTGCAACTAATTTCTGCATATATCAAGTAGATATTACCAAAGAAAGAAAAGCACAATATTTGAACCAGAAAAATCAGACACAAATTGAATGAAATAACAAACATAGGCGGAAAATCTGTGATGCAAAGTTCTGTTTCAGGTCTCAAGCAAGCGAATTGAACATAAGAAATTACCCAAGCAACAAGATTAGAGTTTCTCTTGTTGAGCTTCGACTGAAGCAGCTTTTTATCAAGCAAACATTTGAGGGAGAATTGCAAGATTGAGGAGGATTAAAAATTTCCTTGAAAATGCCTGCAAGAGCTAGATCTATTTTAAAGCGGAAAAGGCAGAGAAAGAGAGGCTCTGCATGACCAAACGCGTTTAAGTTGCAGACATTTGGAGATACTTTAAGTTTCCACGTGTTCAGTAACGTGTAATGCATTTGTAACTTTCTTTAACAAATTTGTTGTTTTTCATGGTGGAAAATTCACTTTTAAACAACTTTCAGTTTCGGCAATAAACTTGTACCTTTGTCCTGACTCCTGAGAATTTAGCACCTTTTTGCACCATCAAGTGAACCTCACTTATATGTTGGCGACTTAGCACAAATCTAATGAAGGACTTGAAACAAGCCCAGCCTCGCCAAATGTAGAGTTTCTAGGTCCATCAACAACTAAGCAAAAGATTAAAAAAGTAAATAAAAAATTTGCTTCATTCTTTTGAAGTGTAATGCAGTAGGCCAGGCTGTTAGCTTATACTTTTCATAGTTCGCATCGGTCCTACATTTCTACAATACTCCCTCCGTCCCATAAAACCTTACTCATTTTGCTATTTTGGGAGTCCCACTTTAAAGTCACAAAACTTTTTAATACTTCTTTATTCATGGGACCCACTTGTCATACTCACAACAACTATCCACTTACTATTCTCTACCCCACTTTCTCTCTCCTACCCACTCACAACTCCTACTTTAATAACATTATATATATTCACTCCTTATTTTCCGTTCTCAACAGTAAACGGGTAACCTAATGTGGGACGGAGGGAGTAATTTATAGAAGTCTCGCTTGTCTCACTTCCTTGTTCCACCAACATGTGCCCTTACTTGGCTACATACTTTCTTTAGATTCTCCTAGGACTTTGTTTGCAATCCCTTTTATATGGTATCTCCATCTTAGTCCAAGTCGAGCTTATGTCTATATCCATGCTACAAGACCAGGTACCGGTAGTGGCTATAGTAGCCAAGAAATTATGTCGGTTCTCTACATGAAGCTTTCACCACTTGATTCTCCGGTCTACAAGCTTAATTCTCATATCTCCTTGTGTCATCTCTTTGAGCGACGACTTAGCAACCCTTGCATACTTTCCACAACACCTGGCCCTACGTCACATCAAGGTGGGGATGAATTGAGATAAGTTTCCTCATATAATGTATAAGCTCTCCCCAAATAATTTAAATACATAAACTTAATCTTCTTTTGAGTCTCATCAAGTCTCTTATTTTGGAATTACATCATTATGACATTCAACAACACCCCGCCCAACCTTTCTTTACCGGTGTCCCTTACATATTTTTGCCTTTACCATCTATCCTTTGGCTGCACTCTTCTTTCATCTAATCAAAAAGTGACTTTAACCAAACAACCCTTGAAAGAACCAAAATCTACATCCATTAGGAAGTTTATTAGACCACAAACTCTATTGGATTCAAGATCTTGATATTCACTCTGTTTTTCTGGGAAATTTTAACTTTATTTTACAACTCTTCAAACTGAATGGGACACCTTACTTGCCAATTGGATAAGGATATACAATACTATCTGTAAATATATCATTAACACAAAAATAAGAAGAAAAGAAGAGTCCACGGAATAGATGGTAAAGGCCAAACTGGCAAAGAGACAAATGCGGAAAAAGGGTTGGGTGGCATGGTTGAAACTCATAATTTCATTTAGGGGACATTCTAGAATTTAGTGCTTACTTCTAGACAGTTGACACTTTCAAATTTACTTTATCGGTCCTAAATGAGTTTCCATTTTTTTGAACAAAAAAGAACATTCGTTTTAGAAGGAGGGCATATTCTGTTTAATTAGCTTCGTTTTTGTTTGCATTGTTAATCTCACACATAATAAGCACTATAAATGAGAGGGTTGCCTGCATAGGCACTTATTGTCTTCCATGATATTTGAACCCCTTATTATATGTATTTGCACGCAATTTTGTTTAGTTACTCCCTCGGGTCCCTAAATAACTGTCCAAATTTCATTTATGGGACATTCTGAAAATCTTTATGTTTCATACAATTTAATGGCAGAGATGCACAAATATTCATGTTATCCACTTTCTAAACATTTAGCTTTGCATGTATAAATGACTTGTGCAAAAAAATTGGTAAAAAATATTTAGGGACCAAGTTTTATACAAAAAGGACATTCATTTCGGGCAAAGAATTCTTGAAAATTGGTCATTCATTTAGGGACGGAGGGAGTACAACATATCTGAGAGCTGTACATTGATTGTTTAGGCATGAACACCACTTATTCTCAATTGAACCACTCAAGACTAGTAAGTATGCTAATATTTAATCAATATTGACTAGGCGCTTCAGAAATGCAAGTTCTGGAATAAATTCAGTGCAGTCTTGACTTCTCTACCTCATTTGCAAAGTTTTAAGCATTTCAGCTAGATTATTTCCCTCTTCTTCATCCTACAAAAAATCAACCAAAAGGTTCAAGTTATAAACAACTCGATTTGAATGAATTAAAGTTAAAAAATGAAACGCTGTGTACGAAATAAATCAGCTTACCCTATATATTAATGAGGCCATCTGTTCCAGCATGGCTGTGAACCAGATTAGCATTGACCGCAAATCCATTATCACCACTTTCCGTCACATAGGCCTTAATCCTATCAATAGTCCAAGTGATCAGACCATTGATTGTTGCAAATCCTCCATGATTGATTCTTGCATTAGGGTCAGAATCAACAAGAATTGGGAACGCTACATTTAAGAGCAATCCGCCAGCAGCATTAATGTCAGCACCAGCCAAAATTGTCCATGTATGAGCAGTGGTTGAGCTCACTCCTTGGTTATAACTTCTAACCAGTCTCGCAGCAAGCCTCATCATGCTTCTCCTTCCTTCTTGATTTGATAGCCCTGCATTGGCATCAAAAATGCGACAAGCAATAAGATCAGATCATGACTATCAATCAAGGATTTAGATTTTTTTAGAAAGAATATTGCGATGATGTACCCATATTGGCCAAATCACTAGAGGGAATGGAGGCCAAAACGCTTGCTTTACGTTCATATTGACTTCCTAGAGTGCCAAGCCAACGTTGTACCTCAAACAAGAGGCTAGAGTTAATGAGTGGCTTGTATAGTTGGTGCACAAATCTGTCGTCCACCTCAACATGCTCAACCCAAGTCACCTATTAATCAAAAAGGAGAAAGAAAGAAGTATGATTTAAAGGGTAAATAGAAAAACAATAAAAGAAAAAAATTTGATGGCCAATTTTCGTTTCTAAAAATTATGGGAGACAATTTTTTTCAACACATTTTTTTTACTTTTCCCCATTATTCTCACCTTTGAATATCCATTAGCCATCGCTTCAATTAGGCATCCAGATGGTCGGCGACGAAACCTCATTAATGGGCTAGGGTGTGAACTCCCTATTGAAACATCAGCAGTTGCCCATATCCCATTAACATGTTTCTTACAGTATCTTGCGAAATAAGCAGAGCAGGTTTGCACAATTGGAGCCGGGAGCTGAAACTCTGCAGGCATCTGATACAAACCAAAGTGAAATTGGAATAGCTTTAAAGCGAGACTAAGCATATGTGTACATAAGTTCAAAATCTTAGGCGTCATAGATACTTTTCTTCACTTTTCAGTATTCAATTGCAGTATTACTGCTGATGCAGCTCTGATAGTCTTGTAATTATGAATCCTTAGAATGCGTACTCATGGCTGAACTTTTTATTTCTTTGAACTCAGTGTTCTAAAAGACCCCGTCTAAGGGAGCCTAGGCCCCGCCTAGGCGCTAGGCCCCTCTCCAACGCCTAGTTCTAAGCCCCGCCTAGGTCCCGACTAATCCCGACTAGTCCCCGCCTAGGCGCTAGGCTCGGTTCCGCCTCCTAGCATCCGCCTAGCGCTTTTTAGAACCTTGTTTGAACTACAGGCCTACTTGCATGAACCCTGTGCCTTGCAGGTTCGTGTGATTCAATGCATATTTTGTCTCTTTTTTCATTATAATATTTAAGTCGAGCTTAGGCTTGAGGGGATTTTACAATATGGGGGCGCAAATCTTTTGCTAAAAAAATATCATACGACAAGGTAGGACACATCTTGGAAAGTGGAAGGGACAAAAGACAAGTTCTTACGAATGATCCCTCGAGGCAAATAATGATCATGATTTCACTAAAACTAAGAAAACATGAATATGATACTCCCTCATTCAGTTGAAGATTCCTTTCAGAAATAATTAAGCCCCAAAAAAAAGAATGCTCTTGTTCAATTGAAGTTACAGAAGCTCCTCAGCTGACACTATCCCTGCTGGACATATTGTAAAGGCTTAAGCATGATATGCTGTCACCAAATGATTCCTCGGACCCTTTGCACCCCCTATATCTTCTCAATATCTCATAGTAAATAGACCATGAATGGTGCAAAGTCCTCCTTTTCTCCAACAGGGTAATTATGCCTCTTCTACTTTTCTTGTTTGAAAATTTCACACACCCTTCACCCTTTTTCTTCTTTAAATTCTTCTCATACCATAAACCCTTTTCTCTTTTTTTAAATTTCTCACACATACAAACACACTACGTTTCTCAGTAATCAAATCGCAGAAAGAAAATGATAAAGAAGGTAAAAACTTTAGAAGAAAAATGGGTAGAAGCCTTGTAATTTCTTGTCTTCTTATCTTAGGTCTTACTCTGTTCAGGTAAATTTTTGCCGTTGTTGTTCATGGGTTTTGCTTACAATGATTGGATTCTTTGTGTTAAAATTCCATGTGAGGTGCAGGCTTTACAATCAGCTGGACAACCTCCCTAAGAGACATGGAAAACGCAAAGAGCTACAAGAAGGAGTTCAGTTACAGCCTAAGAGGAAAGCGAGAAAGAACATAGAGGTCGTATGTTGAAAAGATAGAACCGTATCAGGAGACTTATTGGGTTTTGAATCACGTCTATTCTCATAGCCTAAGCACAAGGACACACACCCATACAGGTAGTATAGAGGTCGTATGTTAAAAGATAGAACCATATCAGGAGACTTATTGGGTCATATATATATATATATATATATATATATATATATATATATATATATATATATATATATAGCAAAAGGAAAATATGAGGAAAAAAAAAAAAAGAAAAAGAACTTGGTTTTATGAAGGAGAAACATTTTATAAGAAAAGAAAAAGAAACTTTAAAACTGAACTTCCTAAGCAAATTATTATTCTAAGCAATATAAGTAGTATAGTGGTCATGTGTTAGATG
This sequence comes from Adenophora triphylla var. japonica, assembly GCA_022495995.1. Classification (NCBI taxonomy): domain Eukaryota; kingdom Viridiplantae; phylum Streptophyta; class Magnoliopsida; order Asterales; family Campanulaceae; genus Adenophora; species Adenophora triphylla. The sequence goes on along the minus strand of JAFEMH010004023.1, from coordinate 186,075 downwards.
TTAGAGCCTCTATTGAAGATGTTGGTTACTAGAGTGAGGACAAACAATTTCTAAACAATATAAGTACTTCAAATGCTCATACCTGGTTTTGGTTGTAAATGCCATTGTTGAGTGGTGGCCCAACTGAGATAGGAGTAGCGTCAATAACGTTCATCAACTCATAGTCTCCTTGTTGATTCGAACTCTGCTTGATGTAGAAGTCGATATAATTAAGTAATATAGTTATCAAAAAAGATATATATATATATATAAATGTTGTTGCTGAGGCGGAGCCAGAATTGGCCGGGGGCAAGATTATACGGGGTTCGGGGCGGCGCTAAAAAAAAAAAAAATTTCGGGTCGGACAAGTAAAAAATGGGTCGGATCCATGAAATACAATGTATTTTAGTTAACAAAAATGATAAAAGTAAATAATTCAAAGAACGATTGAAATAATGTTGAAGTATTTAACGCAAACAATTTATTAAAATATATTACTCGTACAAAAAAGAAATTCAAATTTGCTAATTAAACTTGGGATAATAGGAAGAAAGATCAAAAACAAAAAAAATGGGAAAAGATGGAAGACAAATAAAATTAATTGAAAATGTAGGTAGCAGGGTTCGAACATGGATTTGAAAGGGAACACCAAAGGCTCTAACTTCACCCCTTCTACCGCTGAACCACACCACTCACTAGTGTTAATCTTAGTTAATTATATATATACATATATAACAAAAATATGGTGGGGGCAAAAAAAAAAATTTTCCACTGCATTTCCGCAGCTGGGGGGGGGCGAGTGCCCCCCCCTGGATCCGCCCCTGGTTGTTGCATCATTCAAGGGTTTTCTACATTAAACATATAAGAATGGTTGCAAAGAGGTAAAGAGAATGTTAGTGTTTCAACTACACACATTTCTTCCACAATTCAATAGTGCCAAACCCCAAATCTTAAACCTCTAACGACCTACTCATGAGGTGGTATGCGTAACAAAGAAGTTAAATGAAAAAAAAAAGTGTATAATCAAGATTTAACCAGGAAGATATAATATTAAAAATATAAAGAGCAGGTACTTAAAAGTGTACCTTGTTATTTGAAATGCAGAATGTAGCCACCTTTGGATAAGTCTCAATGTTGTCTATGGAGACAAGACAAGATCCTTTTCTCTTTATGCCCACTTCTGTCACGATCCTTGACAGTGTAGAGAACCATTCATTTACAACAACCATTTTCACCTTCAGATCCTTGAAGAACTTCCTTCGCAGCCCCAACACACCCCCACACCTGCCCCACACTCGTTTTTTCATTATTTTGTTTAATGTTAATGTTCCACAATGTGAATGACTACTCGCAACTTGTCCAGTGACATCGACCCAATGATGCAATTTCTGGTTTCTGCTATTGTATGTTTCTATATGACAAGGAATAAGCCACTACTTTGTGTCTATCCTGCATTAAAATTAAAAAAAAAATGACGCAAGAGTCGGAAACCTAATTTATTGTCACTCCGTGGCATTCAACAATGAAAATAAGTAACCATTTACAAGCCAACTAGAATTATTTTTAGAGATTCAACTTTAATTTTGGCTGCTAGACGTGAAACTGTAAGATTGCTTAAAACACCTCCTATGCTCATATGATGCTAAGATAAATAGAATAAGAACTATGAGAAAGAAGGCTTCTAGGAATTATGCCTATGGTAATGATAATCTAATGGTGAAAGAAACAAAGCAGGGGGATCTATGAAATTAGTAATGGCTGATAACTTTATTGCAATTATGCCTCCTTGTTTGCATCATTGCAAGAAAATGCGCTAGAACATGCTAGGAGGTTGGGATCTCTAAATGGTCTGCAATTAGGAATTTAGGGATTAGCACAGAATCAACAAAGAGATACTAGATGTGCACAGGGTAAAATCAAAGAATTCATACATGAAGGCTTGCAAGAAAGAGATGAACATGTGTGCTTGTCCAAGAGACACCAAAGATATATGAACCTTGATATTCCAATTACATTATGTTTTACATAATGGTTTCAATAAAGAGATAAGATACTTCAGGAAAACATTGAAATAAGTATATTAAAGCGGGTAGTGTTCAAAAATATTGTTTATAGTGAAATAAGCACAAGTTGTTAGGAGAAAGAAAGTCATGTTGGTTTAACCAGAGGTTTATCCAGAGCCATTTGACAACAAATGTGTTAACACTTTTGTTCGAGTTCCGCCTGTTGGATACTTTTTTAATGGACATAATTACTAAGTAAGAAAATAACAATAGTAATAGTAATAATAAAAGAACAAATGTGGTGGTATTAAATATCTGGATATTTTTGCACAAATCAACAAGAAAGAACTCTATCACTATATCTTGTAATAGCTCAAACAATTGTATAATACCATAGAATGAGAAAAAAAATGCAGAGATCGTGTCATAAAGAACAAAAGGCAAAACCATCGAAATTAAATATGATTCATAAGAACAATGGTCTTACCATTGGGCTCATTTGTTTACATCATTTCATTTTCTCATTCATCGTCTTCGTCGTGCACCTGAGTACCTATCATGCTATATCAAGGCAAAAGCAATGAAAAAGGTGGGGATCTGGAATGTAAGAACCAAACAAATTTTGCGAGTCTTTTAGCTTTGCATGTAGAAAAAAAAATCCAATAAGGTTTATAGATCTAATGAAGCTAAATTATAAGTACAAGAACACCAGTTCAGTCAAATATTTTACAAGAAAAAAACACGATATGTTGCCTCCTCATTCAGTAATCAAAATGCGTATTATGACTACCAAGCAAATCAGTAAAAATAAGCATACCTAGGGTTAGACTGAAAAAATACAACCATTTTTAATAAAAATAAGCGTACCTAGAGTTGGACTGAAAAAAATAATTTTTTGTACCGATAGCTAGTTCAGATACCTCTATAATATTTGAAGAAGACACGAGACAAGCATGCATTGCAAATTGAAGTTTCCGATCAGTAGAGGGGATTGGAATCAAAGACATGCAACCACACTAAACTGTAATTAGGTAAAAAATCTAGACAAGCATGCATTGCAGATTCCAATTTCAGATCATTAGAGGGAATTGGAATCAAAGACATGCACAATCATTAAACTATAATTAAGGCTCCGTTTGTTTGGGGGAAAACATTTTCCGGAAAATGTTTTCCCCATTTTCCGGTGTTTGGTAAACACTGGAAAATGAAGTCAACGGAAAACATTTTCCGGGTCAATGGAAAATGAGCTTGATTTCTAAGGAAAATGACTTCCTTACCTCTACCTAAGGAAGTTGTTTTCCGGAAAACATTTTCCTCATTTTCCTTTGTTTGTATTGATTTTACCTTTAGAAATTTACTTTAATGAAACTACCAAATATCGGAAAATGTTTTCCGGAAAGCATTTTCATTTTCCGAAAAATATTTTCCAAGAAATCATTTTCCGGGGGTTATTTTCCGTGAAACAAATGGAGCCTAAGTAAATAATCTACCAAATCAAGCAGTAAAGAATGAAGTTTTGCTTGTAATCTAAAATAGCAGCTAATTTCAGCAGATATCTAGTAGATTGATTACCAAAGAAAGAAAAGCACAATACTTGAACGAGAAAATCAGACACAAATTGAATGAAAAGAATCAACTAGACAAAAAACCTGTGATGTAAAGTTATGTTTCAGATTCAAACAAGCAAATTGAAATAAGAAATTACCCTAGCAACAAGATTAGAGTTTCTCTTGTTGAGTTTTTGACTGTACTGAAGCAGATTTTTATCAAACAAACATTTGAGGAAGAATTGCAGGGTTGAGGAGGATAAAAAATTTCTTTGGCAATGCCTGCAAGAGCTAGATCTCTTTTAAAGAGGAAGAGGCGGAGAAAAGGAGGCTCCGCATGACCAAACGCGTACAAGATGGGGACATTTGGAGATGCATTAAGTTTCCAAATGTTAGGTAAATGTGTAAATGCATTTGCAACTATCATCAACAAATTTGTTACTTAATGTTTACCAACTCTTAAACCCACCAAGGATTTATCCTTGCCTGTCCCAAGTCAGGATAAAGGGTGAGGGTTGCGGTAGGCATGTGACAGTCAGCGTAAAAATTTTGTCACATTAACATGACATGAATTTGAATATGAATATCGTTGGGGCGTTTCCTCAGCAGCGACGCGCTACACTTCAAAGACCTGAGTGTAGTGATAAGTATGCAAAGGTTGCTAGGTCGTCGCCCGGAAGCGACGCGCCATCTCTTCGCCTGGGGGTGGTGTCAAATATGCAAGGGTTCCCACATTGCGGACGAGTGCGGGTAAAGAAGCTAGTCCATGGTAGGTGTAAGGGTAGTGGAATGCGCTTTGAAACTTGGAACATTGGATCCTTGACAGGGAGATCAGCAGAGGTGGTGGAAGTTATGAGGAGGAGGAAGATTCACATAATGTGTCTACAGGAAACTAAGTGGGTTGGAGAGAAAGCAAAAGAAATATTGCCTTGGGGTTTTAAGCTTTGGTACTCAGGAAAGGATAAGGGTAGAAATGGAGTGGGTATCATTATTGATAAGGAGTATATTAATGATGTGGTGGAAGTGTACAGGAAGAGTGATCGAATTATGGGCATTAAACTGGTGATACGTGATGAGATTATAACTATTATTTCCGCCTATGCACCACAAGTAGGGTTAGATGCATCTATTAAACAAGTGTTCTGGGAAGATTTGGAGGAGGTAGTGCAACGTGTACCTAATGGTGAGAAATTAGTGATTGGTGGTGATCTGAACGGGCATGTGGGGTCTAGTCGATATGGCTTTGAGAGCATACATGGAGGTTTTGGTTTTGGGGAGAGGAATGAAGCAGGAAATAGTATCCTGAACTTGCGTTGGCATATGACTTGAGTATAATGAACACTTGGTTCAAGAAGAGAGAATCTCACTTGGTGTCCTATAGGAGTGGAGGTAATGCGAGTCAGATTGACTTCTTCTAAGTAAGAAATACTTGTAGAAAGAGTTATACAGATTGCAAGGTTGTTTCGGGTGAGAGCACAACAACTCAACATAGACTGGTGGTACTTGATTTTCGAAGTAAGAGAATTTCGAGGAAGAGAAAACCACAGATAGACCCTAGAATCAAGTGGTGGAGACTTCAAGGGGAGAATCAACCGAAATTTGTAGCTAAGATGGTCGAAACCGGTATTTGGTCGGATAATATGGAGGATATGGATATAGATTCGACTTGGACTAAGATGGTACATACCATAAAGGAGGTGACGAAAGAAGTCCTTGGAGAATCTAGAGGAAATGGGCCACCAAGTAAGGACACGTCATGGTGGAACGAGGAAGTAAAACAAGCAATAAAGGGCAAGCGAGAATGCTACAAAATATTGGGGAAATGTAGGAGCGACGAGAACTATGAGAAGTATAAGGAAGCTAGAAGAGATGCTAAGAAAGCAGTAAGAGACGCAAGAGCAAAGGTGAATCAGAAACTCTATGATAAGTTGGATACTAAAGAAGGGGAAAAGGACATCTACAGACTCGCTCGTATGAGGGATAAGAGGACACGAGATATTGGGACGGTTAAATGTGTGAAGGATGTAGACCAAAGAGTTCTAGTCGGGGATAAAGAGATAAAAGATAGATGGAGTTCGTACTTTGATACCTTGTTGATACGGGCGGTCGAGAGCGAGGATGTTGGAGATTTAAATATCTCTTCGAGTATGGTTAATCGAGATTTTATGCGGAGAATTCGAAAGAGTGAAGAGGAAATGGCAATGAAAAAGATGAGATTGCAGAAAGCTGTAGGATCGGATGGTATACGGTCGAGGTTTGGAGATGTTTCGGGGAGAGGGGAATAGATAAGTTAACAACGCTATTTAACAAGATATGGAGAGTTAACACAATGCCATTGGAGTGGCGGAAGAGTACTCTGATCCCTTTGTATAAGAACAAAGGTGATGTCCAAGATTGTGCCAACTATCGGGGGATCAAACTAATGAGCCATACTATGAAACTTTGGGAAAGAGTGATTGCACTAAGGCTGAGAAAAATTGTGGATATTTCGGATAACCAATTTGGGTTTATGCCGGGAAGATCGACTATGGAGGCAATATATCTTATGAGACAAACCATGGAGAAATATCGGGAACAAAAGAAAGATTTGCATATGGTTTTCATTGATTTGGAGAAGGCGTATGATAAAGTGCAAAGAGAGGTACTTTGTGTAGGTGTTAGTGCCCTAGGCCTATAGAGATAGACCTTTATGTAATGTCATTGTTTATTTATATATGAGATTGTTTCTTTGATTATTATATGTGTTTGCATGTTTACATTAATAATTGTGTCCCTAGTACTTATGAAGCACTAGTATGAAGTCTAATGGATAATCATGTGATGATTATATGCATAGAGATGCACATTAGATTCATGGGTACTTGTTAGAGAACAAGGTACTGGATTTGACCCATTATGAGATTTATGTCATGGTCGTATGTCATAAATAAATCTCATATAGTCATATCATTGATATCCTTTGACCTGAGATTATCATCGTCTTCCACTCGATGAATATCATGTTTGATATAGTTTAACGTTGTCTTTAACCGGACAACAATAAAGGCTATCATTGGCATGATATGATTCTTGTTGGGAAGAATGATAAGTCAAGATGGAAACTTGTCCTCGTAAAGAGAGATGTTTGCTTGGCCGCTCGTGAGTAAGATTGATGTAGTGCGTACGGCCATGCCCGAATGAATTAATATGATTAATGTCATTCGATTAATCAATTTACTTAGTAACGAGAAAGCATTGAACAATATGAGTTGATGTGGACCATGACTCATGTTCAATATAACATCGTGTGACAATGGGATTGTGATATGTTCTATGTAGGAAAAACGAGCGATATTATATTATTTGGGTAGGCATGATGGCTTCTAGAGAGCCCTTGGCTCATGTCTTATGAGGATCGATGTGATCGAACTTCATTGCCAACATAATATAGTCCTATGGGGTCACACGCATCGAACGTATTGTCAAAAATGGAATTATGGATTTACGGTGTGTTGGGCGACCGCCCAGTGCTATGGGCGACCGCCCATGTTATTTGAAAAACCCGAGCATTGGAGATCACATGACGGGCGACCGCCCTTGTCCGCTATGGGCGACCGCCCATGTTGGTTTCGAATAAGGGATTAAAAGCTCGACACTTGGCGGGCGACCGCCCACGTGTCCCTTATGAGCGACCGCCCATACGGGTTTCGGAGGAAGGATTAGGCGGCGGACACGTGGGCGACCGCCCGGGTCCACATGGGCGACCGCCCATGTACCACTGAATGCTTTGAAACCGTTTTCTCAAGGGTTTTTAATAGGGCATAGTATTTATAGAGTATAAATACTTTCCTTCAACAACCCTAGCGGCCCGATTCCGTTTTGAGCTTTGAGAAAGACAAAAATAGAGAATTTTCAATTGTGAATTGAAAATCATCACACCAATTCCACAAATTCATCATAGATTGAAAAGGTTTCAATCAAGGGATCTAGCAATCCTCATAGAAAGAGTTCTAGGGTTCGTTCATCGCGTGGATACTCGTAGAGGATCTTCGCTTCTCAAGATCTTTGTTCGTGATTCAAAGGATCGTATATTGAAGACTTGCTAACTCTTCAATACGGAGTTGGACTACGTATATCAACGACAAAGAAGGCACTCAAGGTTGGTAACCCTAATTCATACTTCTTAATTATTCATCTAGAACGTATTAGGGCTTTGGGTATTCGAGTTATTTGCATTATTCCACTGCTGTGTGGACCCTCAAACCCAGCGGTGGTATCGAGCCCCGTTCGCGATGTTTAGTTAGATAATCATGATAATTGTGTAATGTGATTATATGAATTTTCATGATGAATATGATTTAGAATGTGAAATTGTATGAGTTTTGCTTGTGAAGTAATTGTATATAGTGATATACCATGATTATGAAATTGAAATTTGTGATTAATATGATTAATCTAGGTTATGGGATGTCAATTTCATTAATATGATTAATGTGATTAATCTAGGATATTTGTGAAGTATTACTTGGTATATGGGCTGGACACCAAAACCTTCCCACGGGCGCTTCGATGGAAGTGTGGGATAACCTTGGAGCACGTGGCCACGTACTAGTAATTCTTGACCAAATGTGATTTGTGTTGTATCATTCCATGTTCATAATTATGCTCATATAGTTTTTCATGAATCAACCTTGCCATGTTAATTGATAAACATGAAAAATTGAACCTTCTTTGAAATTTTGAGTTTGTTTATGCTACCCACTTTAAACACTTGTGAGTACACGGGTAGTTTTATGTAGGCTCGCCATAGCGAGGTACATTAATTCTATCTTTGTATGATCAAGATGAGCAAATAGTGATTGCTATACGTTTAAAATGGTTGAACTCAATAAGGCTATCAAAACAGTTTTGGGCCTAAGGCATAAGATGGGATTGAAACATGTGACATATGATGTCTAATATCTCATAAAAGATCTAAGAGTCATATGTAGATATGATTGATAAATGTTATCTACCTTTTTAGTTTAATTTTGAGCAGTCGTGCCATAGCCGACTTGAAATTAAATTAAAGTTGGGTCTTAGCCTATTAAATTATATTATGCATGTTTGTATATGAAGGTTATATAATTTAGTGGGAGTATTTGTGAAATACATTATTTAATCTCTTAAATGAAATTGGTGCTCATATATGTTTATATCTTGTTGCATATCTTTGTAGATCAATGGCTGCTAACACTAATCGGAAATTTGTCACTGCGATCGAGTCCTTGAGAAGGACAAGTTAGAAGAGAATGGCAACAACTATGTGGATTGGATCATTTGTTTGGGAATTGTTCTCAAACAGAAAGGAAGTTGTACATTCTCGATGGACCACTTTCCACCCGAGCTGCTTGCTAATGCACCTAAAGTGAAAGGGACCAACATAAGAAACATGTTGATGATTACATAGATGTTGGTTGCACGATCTTTGGCTACTATGTGTAAGGCCCTTGAGAAGGACCTTGTACGCATGGAAGCTTATGATTTAGGAAATCATTTAAAGGAAATGTTCGATTGCTGAAGCACGTCGGGAAAGGTTTGACACTATGAAGGCTCTTCATTCATGCAAGATGATTGAAGGACAACTGTTGGGCCTCGTGTGTTGAAAATGAAGGGTCACCTCGAGCACCTTGAGAGGCTTGGATATCCTATCCGGTTAGAGGCGCTACGGATATGATATTGCATTCGCTCCACGAAAGTTATAATCGGTTCGTTACGAATTATAACATGAATGGGATGAATAAATCTCTGTCCGAATTGCATGGGATGCTTAAAGAATGCGGAGAACAATGTCACCAAGAAAACCACTCAAGTGTTGATGGTGAACAAAGGAAAAGGGTTCAAGAAAAACAAGGTTAAAGCAAAAGTTGCTAAGCCCAGGAGGCGAAAGGTTGCCGTTGTTGAGAAGCCTCAACCCAAATCCCAAAAGGATGCGGTATGCTACCATTGCAATGAAGCCGGGCATTGGAAGCGTAAGCGCAAAGCTTATCGGGAAGAGTGAAGAAGAAGGGCAATGTGATTGCCACGACTTCGGTATCTATATGATAGACGTTCTACTTTCTACTTCTAGTTCTTGGGTATTAGATACCGGATGTGGATCTCACATTTGTCTAAATGTGCGGGGACTTAAGAATAGAAGGTCGCTCAAAGAGGGTGAAGTAGATCTACGGGTTGGAAATGGAGCAAGAGTTCTTTGCATTGGCCGTAGGGACTTACGAAGTCACTTTACCTAGCGGATTAATTTTAGTTTTAAATAAGCTGTTATTATGTTCGGATTTGAGCGAAACATTATTTCTATTTCATGTTTAGACAATGAGGGTTACAATTTTCTTATTGCGAATAAGAAATTTTCAATTTATTTGAATGACATGCTTTATTGTGTTGCTCATTCTTTTAATGGCCTTTATGTCTTGGATGTTGAAAATAATGTTGAGAATGTTTATCATGTTAGTAAGAAATCTAAACCAAATGATGTGAACAACACATACAAATGGCATTGCCGTCTTGGTCACATAAACGAGAAACGCGTATCTAAACTCCATAAAGATGGATATTTAGACTCATATGATTATGAATCATATGATGTTTGCGAATCTTGTTTATTGGGCAAGATGACTAAAGCTCCTTTTACTAAGAGTAGTGAAAGGGCTAGTGATTTATTGGCTCTCATACATGCGTGTGTGTGGACGATGAATAGCATTGCTAGGGGAGGATTTCGGTGCCATAACGTTCGGCGATGACTTCTCTAGATATGGCTATGTCTATCTGATGAAGTACAAAAGTGAAGCATTTGAGATATTTAGAATATTTCAAAATGAGGTACAAAATCAACTTGGCAAAACTATTAAAACCATTCGATCCGATCGAGGTGGTGAATACTTAAGCCAAGAATTTGATGATCATACGAAAAGTTGTGGAATTGTTTGAGAACTTACTCCACAGGAACACCACAATGGAATGGTGTATCAGGAAGGAGAAATCGAACTCTATTAGATATGGTTCGATCGATGATGAGTCAAGTTAACCTTCCTATTTCTTTTTGGGGACATGCGCTGGAAGCATTTGCTTTCACACTTAATAAGGTCCCTACTAAATCGGCTCCTAAAACCCCACATGAGATGTGGTATGGAAGAAAGCCTAGCTTATCTTTCATGAAGATTTGGGGTTGTGAAGCTTATGTAAAGAAATTGGTTTACGAACATAAACTTGCACCTAAATCGATAAATGCATTTCCGTTGGTTATCTAAGGAAACGAAAGGATATCTATTTTACAACCAATCAGGAACAAAGTGTTTGTTGCTCGAAATGGTGTCTTTCTAGAGAAAGAGTTTCTCTCTAAAGAGACTAGTGGGAGTAAAATTGATCTTGAAGAAATTCAAGAACCCGAAAATGACAAGGAACCGATAGTAGAGACGGAACCAAGTTCACAAGTTGTTGTGGAACCGGTTCGAGATACGCTTGAAGTTCTTCGCGAGATCGGATAGGATACGATCCGAACACGAGAGATATGGATTTCTCATGACGGAAAGTAATCAAGTAGAAATCATTAAGAATGATGAACCTACTTCCTATCAAGAGGCGATGTCCACTCTGATTCGGACAAGTGGCTAGGAGCCATGGAATCCGAGATCAAATCCGTGTACGACAATCAAGTTTGGAACTTGATTGATCCGCTGAAAGGTGTAAAAACCGTAGGGTGTAAGTGGGTTTTCAAAAAGAAAACCGGCATGGATGGGAAGGTACATACTTATAAGGCTAGGCTAGTTGCTAAGGGGTATAGGCGGATTCGTGGCGTTGACTATGATGAAACCTTTTCGCAGTAGCAATGCTTAAGTCTATTAGAATCTTAATTGCCATAGCCGCGTATTACGACTATGAGATATGGCAAATGGACGTCAAAACAGCGTTTCTTAACGGAAACCTACTTGAGGATGTATACATGATACGGCTGAAGGATTTGTCGATCCAAAGAATTCTAACAAAGTGTGTAAGTTGCGAGAGATCCATTTATGGATTGAAGCAAGCTTCCGGAGAGTTTGGAATCTACGTTTTGATGAATCGGTCAAAGAGTTTGGCTTCATCAAAAACGAAGATGAGCCTTGTGTATACAAGAAGATAAGTGGGAGCATAGTGCTATTTACGGTGTTATATGTCGATGACATCTTACTCATTGGAAACAATGTTCACGCACTTGAGACTGTAAAGTCTTGGTTAGGAAAATGTTTTTCAATGAAAGATATGGGTGAAGCGGCTTATATCCTTGGTATCAAGATCTATAGAGATAGATCAAGAAGGATGATTGGTTTGAGTCAAAGTACGTATATTGACAAGGTCCTTAGAAGATTCCGCATGGAAAATTCTAAGAGAGGAACTTGATGGGACATGGCATTACTCTTAGCAAGACTCATTGTCTATGACGAATGATGAGCGAAAGAGGATGAGTGATATTCCATATGCTTCGGCAATTGGATCTATCATGTATGCCATGTTGTGTACTAGACCCGATGTCTCGTATGCTCTAAGCGCAACGAGTAGATACCGATCGATCTGGTGAGAACCGTTGGATAGCGATCAAGAATATCCTTAAGTACTTGAGAAGAACTAAGGATGTATTCTTGGTATTTGGAGGAATGGAAGATGATGCGGTTGTAAAGGGTTACGCGAGATGCAAGCTTCCAAACCGACAAAGATGACTTTAGATCGCGATGCAGGTTTGTGTTTATGCTAAATGGAGGTGCCGTTTGTTGGAAGAGTTCCAAGCAGCAGCATTCTTTGATTCTACAACAAGCCGAATATATGCGGCATCGGATGCGGCTAAGGAGGCGGTTTGGATCAAGAAGTTCGTTAGTGACTTAGAAGTCGTTAGAGTATCACTAACCCGATAGAGTTGTTACGTGACAATAATGGTGCTATTGCCCAAGCAAAAGAACCAAGGTCACATCGGCGATCCAAACACATTTTGAGACAGCTTTCACCTCATTAGAGAAATGCAGTGAAAGGGAGGACGTCAAGATATGCGAGGTACCAACGGATGACAATATTTCGGACCCTCTCACCAAGCCTTTGCCACAAGCTAAACATGATGGTCATGTTAGGTCCGTGGGTATAAGATACATGAGTGATTGGGCCTAGTGCGAGTGGGAAGCTGTAGGTGTTAGTGCCACTAGGCCTATAGAGATAGACCTTTATGTAATGTCATTGCTTATTTATATATGAGATTGTTTCTTTGATTATTATATGTGTTTGCATGTTTACATTAATAATTGTGTCCCTAGTACTTATGAAGCACTAGTATGAAGTCTAATGGATAATCATGTGATGATTATATGCATAGAGATGCACATTAGATTCATGGGTACTTGTTAGAGAACAAGGTACTGGATTTGACCCATTATGAGATTTATGTCATGGTCGTATGTCATAAATAAATCTCATATAGTCATATCATTGATATCCTTTGACCTGAGATTATCATCGTCTTCCACTCGATGAATATCATGTTTGATATAGTTTAACGTTGTCTTTAACCGGACAACAATAAGGGCTATCATTGGCATGATATGATTCTTGTTGGGAAGAATGATAAGTCAAGATGGAAACTTGTCCCTCGTAAAGAGAGATGTTTGCTTGGCCACTCGTGAGTAAGATTGATGTAGTGCATGGCCATGCCCGAATGAATTAATATGATTAATGTCATTCGATTAATCAATTTACTTAGTAACGAGAAAGCATTGAACAATATGAGTTGACGTGGACCATGACTCATGTTCAATATAACATCGTGTGACAATGGGATTGTGATATGTTCTATGTAGGAAAAACGAACTGATATTATATTATTTGGGTAGGCATGATGGCTTGCTAGAGCCCGCTCATGTCTTATGAGGATCGATGTGATCGAACTCATTGCCAACATAATATAGTCCTATGGGGTCACACGCATCGAACGTATTGTCAAAAATGGAATTATGGATTTACGGTGTGTTGGGCGACCGCCCGAGTGCTATGGGCGACCGCCCATGTTATTTGAAACCGGGCATTGGAGGCTGTCATGGGCGACCGCCCTTGTCCATATGGGCGGCCGCCCGTGTTGGTTTCGAATAAGGGATTAAAGCTCGGACAGGGGCGACCGCCCGCCCCTTATGAGCGACCGCCCATACGGGTTTTCGGAGGAAGGGATTAGGCGCCGGACACACGTGGCGACCGCCTGTGTCCACATGGGCGACCGCCCAGTCACATGGGCGACCGCCCGTATGCTCGAATGCCGAAACCGTTTTTCTCAAGGGTTTTAATAGGGCATAGTATTTATAGAGTATAAATACTTTCCTTCAACAACCCTAGCAGCCAGTTCCGTTTTTGAGCTTTGAGAAAGACAAAAATAGAGAGAATTTTCAATTGTGAATTGAAAATCATCACACCAATTCCACAATTCATCATAGATTGAAAAGGTTTCAATCAAGGGATCTAGCAATCCTCCTAGAAAGAGTTCTAGGGTTCGTTCATCGCGTGGATACTCGTAGAGGATCTTCGCTTCTCAAGATCTTTGTTCGTGATTCAAAGGATCGTATATTGAAGACTTGCTAATTCTTCAATCTGGAGTTGGACTACGTATATCAACGACAAAGGCACTCAAGGTTGGTAACCCTAATTCATACTTCTTAATTATTCATCTAGAACGTATTCTAGGGCTTTGGGTATTCGAGTTATTTGCATTATTCCGCTGCGCATGGACCCTCGAAACCCAACACTTTGGTGGGCATTAGCAAAGAAGGGTGTTTCAAAGAAATATATTGATATTATCAAGGACATGTATAATGGAGTTAGTACTTCTATACAAACTAGTGTTAGGAAGACTGAAGAGTTCCCTATAAAGATTGGAGTGCATCAAGGTTCCACACTTAGCTCCTTTCTTTTTACTTTGATAATGGACGAATTGACGAGGCCAGTCCAAGATGATATACCAAAGTGTATGTTGTTCGCAGATGATATTGTGCTGATTGATGAGACAAGAGAGGGTGTTGAAAGTAAATTGGAGTTGTGGAGACACACTTTGGAATCTCGAGGTTTTCGATTAAGCAGAAGCAAGACTGAATATTTGGAGTGTAAGTTTAGCAGAGTTGGAAGTAGGGAGGCAGGGGCGGTCACATTTGATGGAAATATTATCCAAGCTTCTGAGTTTATTCGCTATCTTGGATCCATAATCCAAAAGGATGGAGAATTAGATGGAGATGTGGCTCATAGGATTAAAGCATGTTGGTTGAAGTGGAAGAGTGCCACAAGGTTTCTATGTGATCGCGGCATGCCCAATAGATTAGATTAAAGGGAAAATTCTACCGCACGGTAATTAGGCCGGCATTGCTTTACGGCACCGAATGTTGGGCCGTGAAACAGTGTCACGTGCATAAGATGAATGTGGCGGAGATGCGTATGCTTCGATGGATGTGCGGTCATACAAGAAAGGATCGATTGAGGAATGAGGTGATCAGAGGTAAAGTAGGAGTTGCGCCCATTGAGGATAAAATGAGGGAAAATCGTCTAAGGTGGTTTGGATATGTGAGAAGGAGACCGAGTGATGCACCGGTTAGGAGGCCGGAACAGTGGAGAAATGATAAAATGGCGAGGGGTAGGGGAAGACCCAAACAAACTTGGATTAGAGTAATTGAAAATGATATGAGTTTACTTGGAGTGGATGAAAGTATGGTGTTGAAGAGGCCGGAGTGGAGGGCAAAAATCCATGTGGGGGGTTGATTTTTTTTTTCTTGATTTTGATTTGTATGTTTATTTATTTATTATTTTTTATTTGTTTATTTGTTTATTTGTTTATTTTTTTTTATTATTATTATTATTTTTTTATTTATTTTTTCACGATGACATATGAGGATTCATGTTAGCCGACACCAAATTATGTTGGGACTAAGGCTTTGTTGTTGTTGTTGTAATGTTTACCAACTCTTAGCTGTGGCGATAAACTTTTTGCTAGGGCTGCGATCACCACCACCACTCTCCATATTAGTACGATATTGTCTGTTGGAGCCCAACGCGCACAGATTTGTTTTTGGGATCTCTCAAAAGGCCTTATATTAATGAAGTGGGTGGATGCTCTTAAATACCTGATAATTATTTGCTCAATTGCCGATGTAGGACATTGGGTTGACACCCCAACAATACTCCCCTCAAACCAAAGACAACACCACCGGTGTCTCCTATGGCCCATCCAGCGATCTCCTATTGCCCATCCAGCAAAAGCTTGTACCAATCGCCGCCATTCACCCACGAGACACACTGCCTGAACACCAATTTAGAATGACTTTCGATTGCTAGACTCCATTCACAATTGCACATAAGGGGAATCCCACACATAATTGCACACACACGGTCCACCGTATCGGGCTCATCCGAACTATGGCTCAGATACCATTTGTTAGGACCGCGATCACTACCACCACACTTCACATTAGTATGATATTGTCTGCTTTGGGCCCAACCCGCACTTATTTGTTTTTGGCATCTCCCAAAGGATTCATACTAATGAAGTGGGTGGGTGCTTTTATATGCATGTCAATTATTTGCTTGATTGTCGATATGGGACCTTGGGTTGACACCCCAACACTTGTACCTTAGTCCGGAGAATTTAACACCTTTTTGCACCAATGAGTAAACCTCATTAATGTTTTGGCGATTAAGCACAAATATTTTGAATGACTTGAAACAAGCTTAACCATACCAAATGAAGAAGTTTTAGGTGAAACAATAACTCTGCAAAAGATAGAAAAAGTAAATTAAATAATTAATAAAAACTGCTTCATTCTTTTCAAGTGTAACGTAGAAAGCCACGCTCTAAGTGCACTACAAGTGTTAGCTAAAATAATAAATCTTGTGTTGATCTTAGTGAATTCTAGATTCATTACAACAACAAAGCAATAATACCAAATTGATTAAGGGTCGGCTAACATGAATCATCGTATGGATTCACCAATAAAGAAATGAGAAAACAATGAAAAAGTGAATAGATGACAAAATATAAAATAAATATTTGTGAAAACTAAGAAGATATTTTAAAGAAGAAATAAGTATGAAGAAAATAAAGAGAAACAAGAATACAAATGCATACGAAAGAACAAAAAAATATAATAATAAAATCAAATCCTATCGGTAATATCATCGACACAAAAAAAAAAAAAAAAAAAATCCACTCCGGCCTCTTTAACACTATATTTTTATTTTCAATTTCAAGTAGACTCATATAAATTTCAATCACCTTAATATATTTTTAGTAGCCCTTCCCTGAACCTTCATCATCATATCACTTTTTCACTTTTCGTGCCACCCCCGGTGAATCACTTGGTCTCTCTCACTTGGCCAAACCACCACAATTGATTCTCCCCCATCATATTTTCAACGGATGCAACTCCTATTATCACCTTAATCACCTCATTTCTCAACCAATCATTCGATCCTTCCTTGTATATCCACACATCCACCATAGCAAACGCATCTCCGCTACAATTATTTTATAAATGTGACATTGTTTCAGGGCTCAACAATAAGTGTCATATAATAGTGTGCATGCCTAATTGTTGCGGCAAAATTTTCCATTTAATAAGACATGCTAGAATCACATAGAAACCTTGTAACACTCTTTCCACTTCAACCAATCTGCTTTGATTCTATGAGCTACATCCCTACCCTACTCCACATCATTTTGACTTACATATCCAAGATAGCAAAAATGTCAAAACCTTGGACAATCTTCCCATTGTAGGTGATCGCATATGTCTTACTGCTTTATGCTAAATTTACACTCAAAATATTCGGTCTCGCATCCACCGAGCCTTAAACCTCGAGATTCCAATTTATTTTCAAAATCTTCTCATTAATCAACAGAATATCATCTGCGAACATCATAACCATGGTATATCATCTTGAATTGACCATACACCATGTTTGATTTCTCTTGATTCTGCATATTTCGGAGATAGAGGTATTGATGTTGCTTGTGGTTTTGGGTGTATTTGATGTTGGGATTGAGTTGGCAGCATGGTAGTGTTCTCCATCGGCTGAATGTGAATGTTGTGGACGAGTTGGCTGTTAACAGGGAAATGGTCAGGACTGAACAGACACGGTTCAGATGCAGTTGGTGGTGGGTATAAAAATGCCTGCAGGAGCAAGTTAGCTGTCCATTTGTGAGCTATTGACTGAGATAAAAGGCCACATGAGATAGCAAATCCGACTAATAAGTGGGGCAATTGTCAGGTGGCTAGGAAGCGCATTTGGGATACCTATAGGGCAAACCCCAGTGCGCCAAGCGCTCCCCGCCAAGCGAGGGTTGGGAGAGGGAACCATTTGCTAGAGTCTTCCCCTGACAATTGTAGGATGATGCCTCCTTGACTATCCATAGGCAGAATCTGAGGCAAATCTTTGCACCAAATACCATGCCCTGTGCTAAATCAATAGTCATTTATCTCTCTTATATCATTCAGTCTGACCAACTCTCCAATTAGTGCTCGTTTAGTAAGCAACAGCGGTAATTCTATCCTATGTGGGTTGACTACAATGGCATGTAACATACACTAAAATGGCATGGAATGAAATGTTTGTTCTTGTGCACCAAATGAGCTCATATTCAAAAATGTCTAAATAGTCTATGTACAGCTCTCTGAGTGTATACTTATTGTAACTAAAACAAAATTACATGCAAACAAAATGTGAACCTTACTCTGGGACGTAAAGGAAAGTGTGAACCTTACTCTGGGACAGAGGGAGTATATATTATTGCCTATTTTCCATCTACTTGTAACAATATTGGGAGCTCCTAA
Source organism: Adenophora triphylla var. japonica (assembly GCA_022495995.1). NCBI lineage: Eukaryota > Viridiplantae > Streptophyta > Magnoliopsida > Asterales > Campanulaceae > Adenophora > Adenophora triphylla. The sequence continues at coordinate 167,712 of JAFEMH010004023.1, read as the reverse complement.
TTTATTTGGCCAGAGGTAGTACATATCTTTTGGTTATGAGGTCACTAGCAACTACGAACTATAGAAAAACCATATTCTCTGCTGCTCTAGGCTTGGACAGACAACTTAAACCTCAAGAATATTATGGGAAGGAGCTAAGGTAAAAATCTGAAATGAACCTTATCCCTCGCCACAACTGGTTTGCCTTCACCAAATGAAAGGCTAGTTGACATAGCCCATTCAGAGCCAAGGAAAATAGCTAGAACATCCTCCCTAAGAGACATGGAAAACACGAAGAGCTACAAGAAGGGAGTTCAATCGAAGAGGAAAGTGAGAAAGAAGATAAAAAGGAGAGGGGGAGAGCGGGGGCATGAGCCTTAGATCCAACTCCATTTTGTAAGTAAGAAAGAGCAAGAGGTAAAGAGAATGTTAGTGTATCAACTGCTTCATATTTCTATACCACTTCAATAGAGTCAAACCCCAAATCTTAAAACATCTAAAGACCTAATCATGATGTGGTATGTGTAACAAAGAAGTTAAATGACAAAAGAGTATAATCAAGATTTAACCAGGAAGATATAATACTAAAACGAGCAGATACATTCAAGTGTACCTTGTTATTTGAAATGCAGAATGTAGCCACCTTTGGATAAGTCTCAATGTTGTCTATGGAGTAGGGGTGGCAAAATGGGTATCCCGATATAGGGTAGTAACCCATTTTATCCATTAAGGTTAATGGGTAAATGTGGGTATTATCCATAATGCCCATTAATTCTTAATGGGTTTAATTGGATAATACCCACATTACCCACTAGTTAACTAATTGATATTATCTGGGTATAGTCATTATTGTCATACAATTTAACATCACACCCCCACCCCCACCCTACCCCAACTCGCCCCGCCCCGCCCCACCCCCGCTCACTCCACCCCCTATCCCACCTAGAGTTGCACCTAGGGTTGTAAACGAGCCGAGTCGATCTTTGGAGTTTCGAGCTCGAGCTTGTTTAAAAATTATTGAGCTCGAGCTTTTACGAGCCGAGCCTGAGTTGAGCTCGAGCCGTTTAACAACCCTAGTAGCACCACCACTGTACCTGATACTTTCCTTCCTTTTTTTTATTAAATACATTTCATTTCCTTATATAACAATAATTATGTTACATTTAATTTATATATAATTGAGTTGACTTCCTAATTGAGCTTGTGTTTGTATTTAGTTTGATTACAGAGCCTCAAACTCTTCTCCTAATCAATACTTCTCCGTCCCCTAACAAAAGTCGCACTTTCCTTTTCTATTCCGTCCCAAAATAAATGTTTCATTTAATTATAAATAAATAATTTTAATACAATTTTACTATGAAACAATTTAGGAATGATATGTATAGCCGACCATCCCCCAATCAAAAAATACAAGAAACTTAACCAAACAAAACATATATAAGCAAACGCATACATATAACCTGTATATATGTAAGATCTAAGTTAAAAGATTTGACATCATCATTCTAAATGATGATGAGATGAAAGTGTGTAGAAGAAAAAAAAAACCTACACGTTGCGGAAATGTGGTCCAGCTTCCATGGCCTTCTCTAGATCTTAAAATGCATTTTACGAGCTTTTCATCTTCTTCTTGCGACCAATATCCCCTCTTCACCGCGTGTTTGTTACAACACGAGTGTTGTCCCGCGACCTTCTTTTTTCTCCGTTTTTAACTCTGTTGGGTGGGTGGACGTCATTTTCGCATACATTCTGAGTCAACCATGTCTACTTCAAACAACAATATATTTCTTCGTAAAGCAAAAGTAGACAAGGCAATGATTAACGGGCCAAAATGTGGGTGAAAGAAATAGATTTGATTTTTAAAGAAACAATAATTATTTCCCCACAATTGTCAACTTCTCTCCATTTCAGTTCCATAGTCAGCTCCCCAATAGCTAGCATATATAAAGCCTTAAGTCTTTCCCATTTAACTGTTTCCCCCCTTAAGCCAGCATTCTGCAACTTAGTAACAGTTCACCAATCCAATAAATACCCCTCCCTAATAGAGAAAAAGTGACAATTGTGGGGTAATAATTATTGTTTCTTTAAAAAACAAGGCTCCAAATCTATTTCTTTCACCCACATTTTGGCCTACATTGCCTCCTCTGATTTTGCTTTTAAATAAATAGATTGTTGTTTGAAGAAGACGTGTTTGACTCAAAATGTATACGAAAATGATGTCCACCCAACTGAGTTAAAGACGGAGAAGAAGATGGTTGCGGGGCAACACTCATGTTCTAACAAACAACCAGTGAAGAGGGGATATTTGTCTCAAGAAGAAGATGAAAAGCTTGTAAAATGCATTTCAAGATCTAGAGAAGGCCATGGAAGCTGGATCACATTTCCGCAACGTGCAGGTTTTTTTTTCTTCTAGACACACTTTCATCTCATCATCATTTGGAATGATGAAGGCAAATCTTTTAACTTGGATCTCACATATATACAAGTTATATGCATACAGTTGCTTACATGTATTTTGCTTGGTAAAGTTTCTTGTATATATCATTCCTAAATCTTACCTAAACCCAACTCTAACCCAGAACGAATTTAGGAAGCGCCAAAACATACCTGAACCAGACTCTTTGTGGTACTTAGGATATTGTCAAGTTTTGAGGCTTTCAGGCATGACTCACTCTAGCTCATAACTTTTGCTAATTTTTTATCATACGACAAGGTAGAACACGTCTTGAAAAGTTGAAGGGCCAAAAAGCAAGTTCTTATCAATGATTCCCATGGCTATTACGATAATGACTTCACTTAAGACTAAGAAAACATACATATGATACTCCCTCAGGAAGTTGAGCATTCCTTTCAGAAAAAAAATATATGCCCAAAGATGAATGTTCATGTTCAATTGCAGTTACCGAAGCTCTTCCGCTGAGACAGTCCCAGTGGGACATATTATAAAGGCTAAAGCATGATATGCCTTAACCAAATGAAAGCCTAGATGATCAAATGGAAACGTCCGAAATAACCCTAACATAAGTTAATTTTTAATAGAAAGCTATTCATATATTATAACGGATTGGTTACATTTTATGATAGGTTAATCTGACTGTCATCCAGTCAGATTGTGCAGGCCTAAAATCCCCATAGAGACTTTTTTTTTTAAGACATTGGCTCTGACCATCCTTGAGCATAATCATTTACAACCAGCACTGAAAAATCCCAAACAATTCCATCTATTTTGCTTTCTCTCTCTTGTACATCATTACTTTGATCACTTTAAATTCCAGTCAATTATTCCATCTCTCTCCCTCCCTCTCTCCTTCCCCCCCTCCCCCCCCCCTCTCTCTCTCTCTCTCCACCTTAACCCTTTTTGCACCCCTGCTTCTTCTAAATATATTATTTTGAATAGACCCTGAATGGTGCAAAGTCCTCCTTTTCTCCAACAAGGTAATTATGCCTATTCTAATTTTCTTGTTTGATTCCCATGCCCTTCACCCTTTTTCTTCTTTGAATTCTTCGCATACCATAAAACCTTTTCTTTAATTGAAAATTTCACACACACACGCACACACACTATCTTTCTCAGCAATCAAATCACAGAAAGAAAAGAAGAAAAAATGTTAGAAATTTAGTAGAAAAATGAGCAGATATCAAGCAGATTGATTATGGAAAACGCAAAGAGCTACAAGAAGGGAGTTCAGCTTCAGCCTAAGAGGAAAGCGAGAAAGAACACATAAACATCTAAAGACCTAACCATGATATTATGTGTAAAAAAGAAATTAAAAGGTAAGATTGCTGAAAACACCTCCTATTTTCTTATCATGCTAAGATAAATAGAATAGGATCTATGAGAAAGGAACTATATCCTAATGATAATCTAATGGTTAAAGAAACAAAGCAGGGGGATATATTTTAGGAAAATGTTTTGAGTACAAGCTGTTAGGAGAAAGGCAGTCATGTCATAAAGGACAACAGGCAAAATCATCGAAATTAAATATGATTCATAAGAACAAAGATCTTACCATCAGGCTCATTCTTTTCCATCAATTCATTTCTCTCATTCAGCGTCTTCCTCGTGCGTCAGAGTACCTACCATGTTTTATCAAGGCAAAAGCAATTAAAAAGCTAAGCAAATTCTGCAAGTCATTTAGCTTTGCATGTTGAAATAAGTACAAGAACACCAGTTCAGTCATATAATTTACGGGGGGGAAGGTATGATGCCTCCTCATGCAGTAGTTTAAGTGCGTCTAATGACTACTAAGCAACAATTATCCTCCAATGTAACTGTGCTCGAATTATTAGTAAACCATTTATAGTAATTTTAGATCTAGAGTTAGACTGAGCAATGCAGCCATTTTCAGGGTCAGTGTAACTAACAGCTAGGAACAAAATAGCTTGTGTTAGATGCCAAATAACAATGTTTCAGGGGGTAAAAGTGAAGACTATTAATCAAGTTAATTTTATTGTAATTACAGTTTCCAATTTCAGATCAGTAGAGGGGATTGCAAATTGAAATTTCAGATCAGTAAAGGTGATTGGAATAAAAACATGCATTGCAGATTCCAATTTCAGATCAGTAGAGGGGATTGGAATCAAAGACATGCAACAACATTAAACTGAACTTAAGTAAATAATCTACCAAATAAAGCAGTAGAATGGAGTTTTGCTTGCAATCTAAAACAGCAACTAATTTTATCAGATATCAAGCAGATTGATTACCAAAGAAAGAAACGCAACACTTGAACGAGAAAATCAAACACAAATTGAATGAAAAGAATCAACCTAGACAAAAAAATTGTGATGCAAAATTCTGTTTCTAGCAAGCAAATAGAAGATAGGAGATTACCCTAGCAACAAGATTAGAGTTTCTCTTGTTGAGCTTTTGACTGTACTAGAGCAGATTTTTATCAAGCGAACATTTGGAGAAGAATTGCAGGGTTGAAGAGGACTAAAAATTTCTTTGGCGATGCCTGCAAGAGCTAGATCTCTTTTAAAGAAAAAGAGGCGGAGAAAAAGAGGCTCTGCATGACCAAACGCGTTCAAGATGGGGACATTTGGAAATGCATTAAGTTTCCAAGTGTTAGGTAAATGTGCAATGCATTTTGTAACTTTCATCAACAAATTTGTTACTTTTCATGGCGGAAAATTTACTTTTTACCAACTCATAGTCTTGGTAATAAACTTGTACCTTTGCCCTGAGAATTTAGCACCTTTTTGCACCAATGAGTGAATTTCATTAATATTTTGGCAACTTAGCACAAATCTAAAGAAGGACTTGACACAAGCTCAACCTCGCCAAATGTAGAGGTTCTAGGTCCATCCACAACTAAGCAAAAGATTGAAAAGATAAATTAAATAATTAATAAAAATTGCTGCATTCTTTTCAAAAGATTGAAAAAGTATGAAGAAAATCAAGAGAAGCATAATTACAAAAACTTTTTGAAAAGAAAAAAAAAACAATCATCCACAGGAATTTTTTCCTCCACCTCGCCCTCTCGAACGCCATAATTTTTACAATTTCAAGTAGACTCAATTCTCTTTCAGTCGCCCTTATCTATGTTTTTTAGGCATTCCCCGAACCTTCACCATTTTATCACTTCTCCACTTTTCATGCCTCTCAACCGATGCATCACTTGGTATTCGATTCACATGACTAAGCCATCTGAGGATATATATTCTCCACAATCTAATTTCCAATTAATGCAATTCTTACTATCTCTCTTATCACCTCATTCCTCAACTGATTCTTCCTTGTATGTCGTAGCATATGCATCTGCGCTACATTTATCTTATGAACGTGACACTGCCCCACGGCTCAATACTCATTGCCATATAACAGTGTAGTGCATGCCTAATTGTCGTGCGTAAAATGTTCCATTTAATCTATGGGCATGTCGGGATCACAAAAAAACCATGCAACACTTTTTTACTTTAACCAACCTGCTTTGATTTTATGAGACATGTCCCTATCTAGTTCTACATCCTTCTGATTAACAATTGCAAGATAGCAAAAAAAGGTCAAACCCATGAACTATCTTTCCCTGGAAGGTGATCACCCATGCCTCACTTCTTCCAACCAAACTAAATTTACACTCCAAATATTCGATCTTGCTTCTACTCATCTTTAAAACTCAAGATTCCAAAATTTGGCTCCACAATTACAACTTATTTTCAACAACTTTTATCTCATCAATCAACACAATATCGTCTGCAAACATCATACACTATGGTATTTTGCCTTGGTTGAATTGACTTCGTCAATTTGACCATGATTATAGCAAAAAAAAGAAAACAAATTCATGTTCCAAAACATTAGTTCTCACAAATGTACTAACTATTTGTCCTCGGTGATGTCAATATATTTCCTCCAAACACATTTCTTTTCTAAAGCCCACCAAAGTATCTATGTTGGTACTTTATCATACACTTTCTCTAAATGAATAAAACTATATGCAAATCTTTTTTTTAATCTCGAAAGTTATATGTTATTTGACTCATAAGTCATAACATAGATTGCCTCCATATTCGATCTTTCCAACATAAATCCAGATTGGGTTCTTGAGATATCCACATTGTACTAAGTTTTTTATTCAATCACTTGTTCCAAAAGTTCATAGTATGACTCATTAGCTTGATGCCGCAATATTACACTCTTTGACATAACCTTGGTTTCTATAAAAAGGGGTTAGAGTACTTTTCCTCTACAGTGGTGACATCTTGTTGCTTCTCTGTATAGTTTGAAATGTGTTGTTAACCATTTTATTTCTCTCGCGACTCTACAGTTTGCCAAACATTTGGACCCCCATATTGTCCTAAAACTAACCTACATATTATAAATGGTTATAAAAATAAATCGAGATAGTTAATGATAGCTAGTATTTATTAAAAAATATATATGTGTCATTAATATTCTGACAGGCCTAGTATGTGACTGCCACCGCTATTGCTACCATACTGCCACGACTACTATAGTGATAGAGATGGTGATGGTGGTGGTGTGATGGTGGTTACTATAATGATTATGGTGGTGATGGTAGTGGTAGTGGTTGCAGTGATATGCAATGGTGGTTGTGGCTATAGGTATGGTGATGGTAAATGTACGATGGCGATCGCATCGTGGTGGAGGTGGTGACAGTAGTGTTGCGATACGGTAGATGTGTGGCCATACGTCGGGGCCGGATCATGACCCCCTATGATGCTCGATCTCTCCAATTTATCTCACCGTACCCGACACAACTTGGGTGTGAGCGTGGGTATTCGTATGGTTATTTACACTAAATTCGGCATAATATCTTAAATTTTGGGGATGACACTCGTACCCGAGTCCCATCATCATAGATGACCTCTAGTGTCGTTATGCACAAGTATGATAGAAAATTAATGGGTGTTTGCTAAAGCACTAAATGCCGTTATTTTCCTGGTTTATTTAAATAATAGTAACTTTATTGAAAACAAGTACGGGCTTTAAATGATGTTTTGCAAATAGTACAGGGTTAAAAAGTAGTTTACCTCTTTACCCTTACCAAAATATCAAAAATCAAATTTGTGGGTTTTCTATTTCGAATTTACTACCACAAATCCCCTTTTTCCTCACAATAGTCAAATTCATAGAACCACAAACGAATTAAAGGCCGCCGGAGCAAAATAGCATCCCGTGTAAGTGCCAGAAATCATTGAACTATGTAGTTCCCACTAGGTACAAAATGCATATGATAATTGGCTGATAATTTAGGGTAATAGGCCCAGAAATCAAGTAGAAAACTGAAAATGCTCATTTGGATGAAAATGAATATATTAAGCACACATTTGGCTTGTCTACGGAGGCTACGATTGAAAGGAAACAGGAATAGAACGTACCAGCGAAGGAAGGAAATGGCAAGACCGAAGAGGGCAGAATTGATATGTAATCTGAATCTCCACAAAGCACAAAACCCGTTGGTTGGCCAGGTTCACAAACGCTCTTCCTGCTGATTACCCTCACATCATCAGCCCCACTCCCAGCCAAAATTGTCCATGTATGAGCAGTGGTTGAGCTCACTCTTTGGTTATAACTTCTCACCAGTCACAGCAAGCCTCATCATGCTTCTCCTTCTTGATTTGATATCCCTGCATGGTCATCAAAAATGTGACAAGAAGTAAGATCAGATAATGACTATCAAGGATTTAGATTTTCTAGAAAGAATCTTGTGATTAAGTACCCATATGGGCCAGATCACTTGAGGGAATGGAGGCCAAAACGCTTGCTTTAAGTTCACATTGACTTCCTAGAGTGTCAAGCCAACGTTGTGACCCAAACGCGAGGCTAGAATTAACGAGTGGCTTGTATAGTTGGTGCACGAATCTGCTGTCCACCTGAACATGCTCAACCCAAGTCACCTATTGATCAGAGGAGAGAATGAAAGGAGTAAGATTTAAAAGGAGAAATAGAAGAACGATAAAGGAAGGAAACTTGATGGCCAATTTTCTTTTCTACAAAACTATGGACGACAATTATTGATTGATGTTCACATCATTAATGGTTGGCTCATACTATCTATAGCTGATCAACAACTCACCATTAGGATTTTGTGAACACTATTTTTTTTTTTACTTTTCCCAATGACTCTCACCTTTGAGTATCCATTAGCCATCACTTCAATTAGGTATCCAGATGGTTGGCGATGAAACCTCATCAATGGGCTAGGGTGTGAACTCCCGATTGACACATCAGCAATTTCCCATATCCCATCAGCATGTTTTTTACAGTATCTTGCAAAATAGGGGAGCGGGTTGGCACAATGGGAGTCGGGAGCTGAAACTCTGCATCCATCTAATACCAACCAAAGTGCGATTAGATAAGCTCTAAGCGAGACTTAAGCATATGTATTTATAAGTACAAAATCTTAGAGAGAACCATAGTACCTGCACGATTCCATTAAAAGTCCCAGCTACACAATGAGATAGAACCTCCAAAGTTTGAGCCCTTGAAATGATGGATGAAAAAATAGTAGACCCCTGATTCTGATTAAAAATTATCAAAGCAGAAGAGCTATCAACACTCACTTCATTGTAAAATGGGTGAACACAAATTAGTACGGAACATAATCCCAACGGTAAGAGAGGAGCACCAGTCCATTTTTTGTGACAATTTAATATGGTACTTCATCTAGCGATTATTTGGTCTTGTCTCACATGGCCAAATCAGTGCATTATTTGGTCTTAGGCATTCACCATCTTATCACTTCGCCACTCTTCATGCTCCCGACCAGTGCATTATTTGGTCTCTGTCTCACATGGCCAAATCACCTCAAGCGATTCTACCCCATCTTACTGCTTCCAACCATGCTAAATTTACACTCCAATTGTTCGGTCTTGATTATACTCAGCTTTAAACCTCGAGACTCCAAAGATTGTCTCCACAATTCCAACTTATTTTCAACACCGTTGTCTCATCAATCAATGCAGTATCATCTGCGAACATCATACAACACGGTATATCGTCTTGAAGCATTAACAATGTTTCATCTCTCCGGATTCTGCATATCTTGGGGAGTAAATTTGAAACTGCAACTGTCAAAAGGTAAGCACTTAATGAAAAACGTGACATGCTTATCTATCAAAATAAGAGGTTATCTTATTTTGGAATTATATAACTACGACCTTCAACACCACCACCACACCCAACCTTTCTTTACCCGTGTCCCTTACCCATATTTGTCTTTACCATCTGCTGTGTGCACTCTTCATTCATCCAATCAAAAGGTACTTTAACCAAACAACCCTTGAAAGAAACTAAATCTACATCCTTTATGAAGTTTAGACCACAAACTCTATTGGATGTAAATCTTGATGTTTACTCTGTATATCTGGGCGACAAGTTGTTGATTATAAGGCTGAACTTAGGCTCTTATGGCTGGCTGGGGTTACAAAGCTGTAATTGTAGCTACCGTTATGATGCTGATTTAAGGGCTCGAAAATTGCTTAAGTTACTTTGTTTAGATTTCTTTTAAGACTATAAATAGGAGGCCGTAGAGAGGAGAAACGCATCCATAAAATCAGAAGAGAGTCTATTGATTTGAAAGAGTTTCCAGCCTCTAGAATTGCTGGAAGAATTAGGAGAGTGCCAACGTCTATAATTGTTGGTATTTGTCTGTTCCGTAAGAGAGTTGTAGGAGAGAGTCAGTCTCTATAATTGTTAGTGTTCCTATTGCTCTGTTGAAGAAAATAATCAAGGTGTTTCTTTATTATTTCAGTTGTTAAGTATCTGTGTCTTACACCAAGTCCCTAATCTTAAACGTCTAAATACCTAACAATGATGTGGTATGTGTAACAAAGAAGTAAAATGAAATGAGAGTATAATCAAGATTTAACCAGGACGATATAATATTAAGAAGAGCAGACCATTCATTTACCACAACCATTTCCACCTCCAGATCCTTGCAGAACCTCCCTCGTAGCCCCAACTCAATCCCACACCACACTCGATTTTTTCATTATTTCGTTTAATGTTCCACAATTTGAATGACTACTTGCAAATTTTGCCGTGACATCGACCAAATGATGGACTTTCTGGTTTTTTCTATTGTATGTTGCAATAATATCCCCAAGGAATAAGCCACTACTTTGTCTATCCTGCATCAAAATTAAAAAAACAAATGACGCGAGAGTCAGAAAGCTAATTTATTGTCACTCCGAGGCATTCAACGATGATAATAAGTAACAAATTACGAAAGAACTAAAATTATTTTTTGAATTAACTTTAATTATGAATGTCAGACATGAAAAAGTAAGATTGCATAAAACACCTACTATGTTCATATCATGCAAAGATAACTAGAATATGAGCTATAAGAAATAAGGCTTCTAGGAACTATGTCCTAAAGTAATGATAATCTAATTGTGAAAAAAAAAAAAACAAAGCAAGGGGGCTCAAAGAAAATTAGTAAATGGTTGATAACATCATTAAGAGTTTAGAACTTCGCCAAAGTGATGCAATCAGTGCCTACTAGTAAAAGTTCTTTCAAGAGAACAGAATCAACAAAAAGATACCAGATGTGCACAGGCGTGTGTCTATCATAACTTAGAATTTGTGGATCCCATTGGGTTCCAAGAGGTTTACTCTCATGAAAGGTGTTACACGGTGCACCCTAAGAAATGTTTTTAGTTGAAATATTTTGTACAAAACCAGATATCCATTCATATAACTAAAATAAATGTAAGATTGCACTATTAATACAAGGAGGCTTACAACAAAGAGATGAAAGTGCACTAAATATCCCTACTTTAGATACACACTCATCATCAAGTAACCAACCCCTCCCCTCATCCCTCTCCCCCTTCCGACCAGTCACCACCCTTACCCTCCCCCTCCCACTTCCATCTTCCCTCGTTCATCCCCCTCCCCTACCACATTCAAGCATCATCGCCTCCCTACCCCCAGTCACCATCTCTCAACTCCTTCCCTCATCCATCCCCCTCCCCCTTCCATCCCTCCCACTGCCATAAAGCCACTACCCTGATCCCTTCACTACCATACCCACCACCCTCTACTCCCTCCACTGCCATACCCAGATTTTGAAAAAGCCCAATTTTTTGAAAAACAGTTTAGCCCCACTCTCTCATCTGCCTCCTTGTCGTCTCTGTCCCTCTCCCCTGCCTTCTTTCCAGTCCATTCTTATTGCTTGTCTGATCTGCACCCATGCCAACGAAGCTCTAATATTGCGAAGCCCCAATTTTGTCGAACATCCTTGGAGATCTAATTGGACTTCTGGTGCACAACATCGTTGCAAACCTGTTGTCGAAGCCCCAAAATTGATGAAGCCCAGATTATTGATTTTGATTGTCTTTATTTTTATTTTTATTTCGATTTCAGGTTTTGATTTTTAAAGATCTTGATTAACCTAGATCTAGAAGTTAGTTGATTGATAAAGATTTATGTAACCCGGATTATGATTTGCTTTATTTCGTTGATGACAATTGTTTAAGATTATTCATGGGGTTGATGTTTCTTGTTTAAAGAAGATTAAAGTGGGAAAGTTTCATTAGGAAGAGAATTAAGGGGCTAAAAGTTAGATATTTTTCTTCTTTAATTTTGATGGTGGGGGCTGCAATTTGTTTGATTTTGTGAATTGAAATTGTTGGTTATTGTTGTGGTATGGTGATGACGGTGGTATTGATGTGGTTATGTTATACTCCATCTTAGTCTAAGTCAAGTTTATATCCATATCCGCGCTACCGGACCAAATGCTGGTAGTGTCTATCTTAGTCAAGAAATTATATTGGTTGCACCACAAGTCTATGTTGAGTTGTTGGACTCCCTCCTGGGATCACCTTGCAATCCATTGAACTCTTTATACCATCATTCTTAATCTGACTTGCTTTTTTTTATAGAAAAAGAAGATTTTATTAGATGGGGGAAAATTAAAAAGAGAAGAGGACAAGATGTCCTCTAAAAAGTTAAAAGAAAATGAAAAAGAATATTATAATGCAAACAAACAAAATACAAAACAAACTAATGTAAAGCAGCTCTCCAATCTCTACACAAGTTGGTCATGGAGAGTCCTCCGAATGCTTCTAATGTTGATGCCCACAAGGAAGCAAGGAATACGATCCTCTCCTCGAGTAAATGAAAAGATAGTGACCTATTCTCAAAAATTCTAGCATTACGTTCTATCCAAATACTCCACAACGTCAAAAAAATCCCACACTGCCATCCATATCCTTTTCAAATCCCAAAAATTGAATACGAAGAAAGTTCTTTACCCTATATTTTAGAAAACCTTACAAAAACACCGTCTCCTTCCTCTCTAATTGCAGAATAGCAGCCATGAAGAACAACAACAAAAAATTGTCTCCTTCTATCTTTTCTGCCTCCACCCCCATTGGCCATACTTCCACCCTCACTTCAACAGCCGCTGAATTCCATCTCCACCTTCAACAGCCCATCATTGATGTTCATCAAATATTTGAAATTTCTTACAATTGGCGGTCTGAAAATTAGGGAAAACCAGAAGTATGCTGGGCTTGTTGGGTTTAAACGGTGGGAGTAGGGAGGAAAGCAAAAGTGTGAGTGCCAAGGGAGGAAGGGATTGGGGCGGTGGCCGGAGGGAGGAAAGCAATAAATCTCTTTCAGAAATAAAATCTAAACTACGAAAGTAAATAAACTAAACTATGCATATAAAGTACCAAAATCATGCATGCAAATGCAGTCCTCACCCCCTCCCCCCCCCCCCACCAAACTTGAAGTTAACAGTGTCCCCAATGTGAACAATGATAACCATATGTAGGCACATGCTCTCAATTCGCATAACACAACCTATTGACTCCTAAATTCCACTCAATGTGCTAAAATAATAACAACAATGAATGCAAAGCACAAAATAGCACCATTGAAACAATTAACTCCACAACAGGGATTTCAGTTGAATAATATGACCCACTGCAAACCTTTAAAACATAAACAACAACACCTAAAACATACCATCCCCAACAGCTACATCTTAAATTTCAAACATAAGCAATTTAAATTTATTCCAGAGGGGTTTAAATATTGCCTGAAATTCGTCATGAAATGGGGACTTACAATTAAAATTGGGACTGCCAAAATTGCTGACCGGAGAGAGCGAATGACTGCTGCTCTGATCGGAGATGCAGCAGAATCGAACTGCACAGGTGAAATGCTGACCGGCGGCGGGGCTGGGAATCGGTGCAGCAGCGGTTGAGAATCGCTAGAACCAATGAACTTGGCCGGAGATGACAATTGCCGCGGAAATGGAAGGTGTCGTGATTGAGAGGGCTGCAGTTCCGGTACAGGAAGAGGATGGTGAAAAAAAAAAAGAGAATTGTTATATAAACCAGTAAAATTGTTAGAGTAAACCAGTAACATACAAACTACAATTATGCCATCGAATCGAATGAAACTACTTTTCTACCCCTAATTCATACACTCATTACCCTACCTTCTCCTCATCAATTTTTCACCCACCTTCCACACCTTCCCCATTTTTCACCATTAATCTCACCCTCTTCATTTTTTTTGCATAAAAAAACCTCCCTCCCTTTCTTCCTACTCTCATTTCTCAAACATCAAAAAATCACTACTCCCCTTTTCTCCTACATATAAATTTGTTAAACTTTTATTTTTTTTTTCGTTTTGCAAAAATTCGGCCAGTAGTGATCGAAATTCAGTTCAGGTTCGGCCACACCCGGCCGAAAATATTGAAAAAGTTCGGCCAAACCCGGTCGAAATTTTTAAAAAGTTCGGCTCTGGTTTGCCGAATCTGAGTTGTTTTTTCGGTCAGTGGCAGAATTTTTAAATTATTTCGACCACACCCGGCCGAACCTTTCAAAATGGCTAATGAAAAGATGTAATATGAGTGTCATGCTAATGAAGCACTAGATCCAAACCAAGGGCCAAAGTCACCAACCAAATCTTGCCATTCTCACTGAACTACCACCGCCTTATTCAAGCATCACAGTTAAGAAAATTTTGTAAAAATCGGCCAATGTCCGCCGTAAATCTTTAAAGAAATCGGTCACTTTCAGCCGAAAATCTCAAAAAAAATCGGTCACACCCGATCGAAAATCTAAATAAAAATCGGCCACACTCGATCGAAAATCAAAATAAAAACCGGCCACACCCGACCGAATCGAGTGTGACCCATTTTGTTTTTCTAGATTTTCAGTCGGATATGGCAGTAGTAGGCAGAGATTGCAAGGTTTGTGAGGACGTAGTGTATCGATACGCAAAAATTGCTTCAAATCTTAGAGAGACACAAAGGAAAGTTGTTTGTCTTTGAAATTTCGCCGGAAAAAATGGTGAATCGCCGGAATTATGAAGTGAGTGACCGGAATTTATGATGGCATGATTTAAAGAGAGGAAGAAGACAAGGGGAAGGAGTACTATATAATAAGTGATTTTCTCTCTCTTTCCCTCTCTAAAAATGGTGGTGGGTGGTGTGGGTGAGTGAGAGTAAATGAAAGGGTTAATGGGTGTGGGTGTGGGTGTGGGTGTGGGTGTGGGGATGAGTGAGGGTATAAAGGGAAAAGTGAGGGGTTTGTTTTAATTTTTTAGGATGATTTTAATGTTACGGGTTTACTCAACAATTTTACGGGTTTATATAACAATTCTCAAAAAAAAACTGCTAAAATACCTTTTGAGTTAAAAAAAAAAATTAAAATTTAAAGAGAATTGTTATATAAACCCGTAAAATTGTTGAGTAAATCCGTAACTTGAAAACTTCAAAAATGTCATCGAGTGAAATGACAATATTATCCCTAAATCTATTAACCCATTTTTTTCCTCAATTGTTATTCACACCCGTATATCCCCTCCCTCATCAATTTTCACCTTCCCCCTCCCTCCTTCATCAATTTTCACCTTTTTACAAATCACTTCCTTCATTATTTTTTTTCATCCAAAAAAATTACCTCCCTTTCCTTCCTCTTCCTCCTACCATCATTTCTCTCCAAAAAAAAATTCATACATATTTGTTCAAGACAAGAAATTCAGCATGCTCATCATGGATGCTCTACCATCGAATGTTTAATGTAAGTTTTATTCACTTTCTAACCATATAAATGTGTTAACAATGTATTTTCTGTTTTCGTTGCAAAAATTCGGCCAGTAGTGACCGAAAATCAGTGCAGGTTTGGCCACACCCGACCGAAATTATGTTCAGGTTCGGCCACACCCGGCCAAAAATTTGAAATTGTTCGCCTCTGGTTTGTCGAATCTGAGTTGTTTTTCGGTCAGTACTGGCCAAATTTTTAAAATATTTCGGCCACACCCAGCCGAACCTTTGAAAAAAATTCGGCCACCACTGGCCGAACCTTTGTTTTTCTTCTCACACCTCCCTTATTGTTTTATTGAATTGTTGCAGTATTCACTGAGTGACAACAACTATGTTTCGGTTGATTTTGAAAGCGTTTTGCAAGACTACACCCCAGAATTCACAATGCCCTTGTTTTTTCAAGACCGTAAAATAATGTTTTAATGGGTGCGTAAAAAGGGGGAAGAGCATGGGTTTATCATCGTAGTCGGTCGGTAGGATAACGGGAGCCGTAATTCCGCTCCTCGAATGACGCTTGTTTGTGATCGATGGGGGACATACAAGGAAAAACCAATCTCTCTGTCCTCTCAAGAATCTGTCAACAATGAAATATTGGGGAAAAAAAGAAAAATAGAGAGAGCGGAACAAAGAAATGTGGTTGTAAGTTTCAGTTGAACGCCAAACAAGTCGCGGTTGATGGTGAATGGCAATTAAAAGTGGTTTGTGGCGTTCACAATCATCCGATTTGCCAATCCATGTTGGGTCACTCTTATGCCGGTAGATTACAGAAATCAGAGGAGGAGTACGTGATAGAATTGTCACATGCAAATAGCCAGTCGAATGATATTTTACATGGACTAAAAGAGAACTTTCTGGAAAACAAGTCCTTAATACGGACTATTTATAATGCGCGAGTGAAGAGCAGGGCAACTGACCATGCGGGTCGTTCTCAAATCCAACAGCTCATGTTTAAATTGACCGATCATGCTTATCACTTCGAATATCGGCAATGCGAGGATAAAAATGTCATTAAGGATATATTCTTTGCTCATCCGAAAAGCATTGAATTGATGAAGGCATTTCCATACGTCTTGTTCATGGATTGCACTTACAAGTCAAATAGGTACAACTTACCTTTGCTTGAGATTGTGGGCGTGACTTCAACAAAAATGACCTTCTTAATTGCTGTTGTATACCTAGAGCCTGAGAAAGAAGGAAACTACACGTGGGCATGCGAAGTGTTGAAATCTCTGATGGATCAATCATGTCTTCCTAATGTTATTGTGACCGATAGGGAGCTTGCCTCGATGAATGCAATTCGTGAGACGTTCCCAACGACAACTCATTTGCTCTGTCGATGGCATATCAACAGGAATATTCTAGCAAAATACAAGAAAGTGTTTGATATGCAAGAGATTTGGGAGGCATTCATTCTTCATTGGAATGTAATGGTCAAAGCTGATACAGAGGCATCGTTTGATGACTATTTACGGCGATTATCAGAAGATTTCAGTCAATATCCAGATGCGGTCAATTATGTCCTGAACCAGTGGATTATGCCTTACAAAGAAAGATTTGTCTCGTGTTGGACAAACCATGTTATGCACTTTGACAACTTGACTACAAACAGGTATATCGGGCGAACTTTATGTTTCTGTCATATGTTTTGATGTTTCCTATGTTTTGTTAATTATATGCTAATAAATTACGTAACCTATGTTAGGGTGGAGAGTCAACATGCCTTATTGAAGAAACAACTTGGATCGAGCCAGGGAGCATTTGAGACATGTTGGAAACAAATTCATAAACTCATCGAATGCTCCCATATTGCAATCATTGCCTCATTTGAGAAAAGCAGGACTGTGGTTCAACATAAATTCAAGTCATCGCTATGGAGTGAGGTTAGAGGTATGGTGTCTATAAATGCATTGGATTTGATTTTCAACTCATTGGATTCTCTATATGATGGTAGCCGAGATCCATTGTTGTGTGGGTGTGCGGTGAGATCGGCATGCGGACTCCCTTGTCCACATGAGCTTGCACAGTTCATGCAATTCAACTCGCCCATCCCACTTGATAAAGTTCATGCATTTTGGCGTAAGCTAGATACCCTACCGATCATGAGTTACGATGATGATATTGAAGAAGAGATTCGAAATCGGTACAATGAGATTCGCAATACTCTTGATTTAAGATTTGAGGCAGCTCCACGAACCAGAAAGAATTTGATTATTCGGAGATTGACCGAGATTTTTCATCCTGCAACAACAATGGACAATGAACCTGCAGATAAAACCAATAATAAGGGTCAGCCATTCTAAATTGACCAATGCCCCTTTGGCAGAAATTCCATCTCTAGCAACTTTTTTTGTCACTCTCAAAACCTCACAGACTTTATTAAGAGGTGGCTGACTAGAATAAGCGGGACTCTCAAACAAGGGTACACCTACTACCGGAAGCATCGTAAGATAAGACACATCCTCTAAAGTGATGGTCATCTCCCCAAATGACATATGAAAACTATTAGTTTTCGGATGCCATCGCTCAACAAAAGCGTTAACCAACGTTTTATCTACATTGTCATACGCTCCATTAACTAAGCACAAGAGACCGGAATTAAGGATAGTATTTTGAACCGGCTCAGACATATTATTCAAATCCAATTGCCATTTTTTCAACTTTTCTATATGATTAATACATTTTAGGGTACGATCATCTTTACCCTCCCAAATGGATTTAGCAACATGGGTTTCATAGGAAATGAGTAAAGTTTTGTACCTCGGGCCACCGGGATAAGAGGTTTCATCCCCACCTCCCTCGGAGTCATCCTCATCTTTCGGCTCATCTTCCGACTCATATTCCCGTTCATCTTCCGGGTCACTATAATTTTGAGCCGGAAGAAGGTCTATCTGAGGTGAGGTTTCCATATAATGCTCATCCTCAATGTAGACTGACTGACGATGATCAACATTTGGATCCTCAACTGGCTCAGCATCAAGGTTCTTTGTAGATTGCCCTTGAATACGTGCGGCTTCTTTTTCCTTCCTTTCGGAAGCAGTTGGACGTTTTCTTCTTGTAAACATTTGCTTAACTGCAAAGAAAACATCAAAAAAAAATAAACTCATAGCAATTTCATATCATATCATATCAAAATCAAACACTTAACAACACATTGAAAAAGTTTGGCCATAAGTGACTGAATATAGTCAAAAAGTTCGGCCGGGTGTGGCCGAATTTTTAAGCAAGGTTCGGCCGGGTGTGACCGAATTTCTAAGCAAGGTTCGGTCGTGTGTGGCCGAGTTTCAGCACAGGTTCGGTTGAGTGTGGACGAATTTTTAATCAAAGTTTGGCTGGGTGTGGCCGAACAGATCCAAAAAATAGTTCAGTAGTGGCCGAACCTCAAAAGCCCCAGATTTTGAATGAATTTTGAACCCAATTCTCTCAAATTGAAGCGTAATTAAAGTAATTTTGGAACGAAAGTTGGATAATTACCGAATTTTCCTAGGTTTGACATCTTGAATGGTTGATATTGTTGGGTTTCGAGGGTCCATGCGCAGCGGAATAATGCAATAACTCGAAAAACCCCAAGCCCTAGAATCCGTTCTAGATGATTAATTAAGAAAGATGAAATAGAAATACCAACCTTGAATGCTTTTGCCTTTGATAAACTTGACCCAACTCCAGATTGAACGACCTTGTTAATCCTTGATGAACGAACGGCGAATCACGAACTAAAGATCTTGACAAGCGAAGATCCTCTATGTGTATCCACGCGAAGAACGAACCCTAGAACTCTTCTAGGAGGATTGCTAGATCCTTTGATTGAAACACCTTTCAATCAATGAAGAACAATGGATTTGGTGGTGTTTGATTCTCAATTCTCAATTGAAATCTCTCACTTTTGGTGTTTCTCTAAAGCCAAAACGTTCTAATGACGGCTAGGGCAACCAGGGGCAAGTATTTATACGTTACAAATAAAAGCCCTTTGCGAAAACCCTAAAATTAGGTCATTTACATATCAGTCCAGGCCCGACAGGACGACTCGTCCCCCAGGGCACGAGTCGTCCCCTTTGCACAACCCACTGATTCTGGCGTCCCTTCAAGAGGCACGAATTGGCTTTGCTCATGGGACGAGTCGTCCCTTTGGGCACGACTCGTGCCTCAGAGCACGAGTCGTCCCTCAGGACACCCCTTCTGAATCATCCGTCCCCCTTATGGGGAATAGTTAGTTCAGACTGGGGACGAGTCGTCCCCTGAGCATAGAGAACCCATATTCTTCATTTTTGACAATTCGTTCGATGCGTGTGACCCCATAGGACCATACTATGTTGGCAATGAGTCCGATCACATCGATCCTCATAAGACATGAGCGGACTCTAGCAAGCCATCATGCCTACCCAAATAGTACAATATCAAGTTCGATTTTTCCTACATAGAACATATCACAATCCCATTGTCACACGATGTTATATTGAACATGAGTCATGGTCCACGTCAACTCATATTGTTCAATGCTTTCTCGTTACCAAGTAAATTGATTAATCGAATGATATTAATCACATTAATTCATTCGGGCATGGCCATGCACTACATCAATCTTACTTACGAGTGGCCTAGCAAACATCTCTCTTTACGAGGGACAATTTCCATCTTGACTTATCATTCTTCCCAACAAGAATCATACCATGCCAATGATATCCCTTATTGTCATCCGGTTAAAGACAACGTTAAACTATATCAAACATGATATTCATCGAGCGGAAGACGATGATAATCTCGGAGTCGAAAGGATATCAATGATATGACTATATGAGATTTAATTATGACATTTGACCATGACATAAATCTCATAATGGGTCAAGTCCAGTACCTTGTTCTCTAACAAGTACCCATGAATCTAATGTGCATCTCCATGCATATAATCATCACATGATTATCCATTAGACTTCATACTAGTGCTTCATAAGTACTAGGGACACGATTATTATAACTAAACATGCAAACACATATAATAATCAAAGAAACAATCTCATATATAAATGAACAATGACATTACATAAAGGTCTATCTCTATAGGCCTAGGGCACTAACACCTACAGTCTCCCACTTGCACTAGGCCCAATCATTCATGTATCTTATACCCATGGACCTAACATGACCATCATGTTTAGCTTGTGGTAAAGGCTTGGTGAGAGGGTCCGAGATGTTGTCATCCGTTGGTACCTTGCATATCTTGACGTCCTCCCTTTCACAGATTTCTCGAATGAGGTGGAAACGTCTCAAAATGTGTTTGGATCGCTGATGTGACCTTGGTTCTTTTGCTTGGGCAATAGCACCATTATTGTCACAGAAAAGCTCTATCGGGTTAGTGATACTCGGAACGACTTCTAAGTCACTAACGAACTTCTTGATCCAAACCGCCTCCTTAGCCGCATCCGATGTTGCTATGTACTCGGCTCGTTGTAGAATCGGCAACGGTGCTTTGCTTGGAACTCTTCCAACAAACGGCACCTCCATTTAGCATAAACACAAAACCAGGTCGCGATCTATAGTCATCTTTGTCGGTTTGGAAGCTTGCATCTGTGTAACCCTTTACAACCAGATCATCTTCCATTCCTCCAAATACCAAGAATACATCCTTAGTCCTTCTCAAGTACTTAAGGATATTCTTGACAGCTATCCAATGGTTTTCACCAGGATCAGACTGGTATCTACTCGTTGCGCTTAGAGCATACGAGACATCGGGTCTAGTACATAACATGGCAAACATGATAGACCCAATTGCCGAAGCATATGGTATATCACTCATCCTCTTTCGCTCATCATTTGTCTTAGGACAATGAGTCTTGCTAAGAGTAATGCCGTGTCCCATTGGCAAGTTCCCTCTCTTAGAATTTTCCATGCGGAATCTTCTAAGGACCTTGTCAATATATGTACTCTGACTCAAACCAATCATCCTTCTTGATCTATCTCTATAGATCTTGATACCAAGGATATAAGCCGCTTCACCCATATCTTTCATTGAAAAACATTTTTCTAACCAGGACTTTACAGTCTCAAGTGCAGGAACATTGTTTCCAATGAGTAAGATGTCATCGACATACAACACCAGAAATAGCACTATGCTCCCACTTACCTTCTTGTATACACAAGGTTCATCTTCGTTTTTGATGAAGCTAAACTCTTTGGTCGATTCATCAAAACGTAGATTCTAGCTCGGGAAGCTTGCTTCAATCCATAAATGGATCTCTGCAACTTACACACTTTGTTAGAATCCTTTGGATCGACAAACCCTTCAGCCGTATCATGTATACATCCTCAAGTAGGTTTCCGTTAAGAAACGCTGTTTTGACGTCCATTTGCCATATCTCATAGTCGTAATATGCGGCTATGGCAATTAGGATTCTAATAGACTTAAGCATTGCTACGGGCGAAAAGGTTTCATCATAGTCAACGCCATGAATGCGCCTATACCCCTTAGCAACTAGCCTAGCCTTATAAGTATGTACCTTCCCATCCATGTCGGTTTTCTTTTTGAAAACCCACTTGCACCCTATGGTTTTTACACCTTCGGGTGGATCAATCAAGTTCCAAACTTGATTATCGTACATGGATTTGATTTCGGATTCCATGGCTCCTAGCCACTTGTCCGAATCAGAAGTGGACATCGCCTCTTGATAGGAAGTAGGTTCATCATTCTCAATGATTTCTACTTCATTACTTTCCGTCATGAGAAATCCATATCTCTCAGGTTCGGATCGTATCCTATCCGATCTGCGAAGAACTTGTGTATCTTGAACCGGTTCCACAACAGCTTGTGAATTTGGTTCCGTCTCTACTACTGGCTCTATGTCATTTTCAGGTTCTTGAATTTCTTCAAGATCAATTTTACTCCCACTAGTTCCTTTAGAGAGAAACTCTTTCTCTAGAAAGACACCGTGTCGAGCAACAAACACTTTGTTCTCGGATTGGTTGTAAAATTGATATCCTTTCGTTTCCTTAGGATAACCAACGAAAATACATTTATCAGATCTAGGTGCAAGTTTATGTTCAGAAACCAATTTCTTTACATAAGCCTCACATCCCCAAATCTTCATGAAAGATAAGCTAGGCTTTCTTCCATGCCACATCTCATGTGGGGTTTTAGGAGCCGATTTAGTAGGGACCTTGTTAAGTGTGAAAGCAGCTGTTTCCAGTGCATGTCCCCAAAAGGAAATAGAAAGGTTAACTTGACTCATCATCGATCGAACCATATCTAATAGGGTTCGATTCCTCCTCTCGGACACACCATTCCATTGTGGTGTTCCGGGTGGAGTAAGTTCTGAAACAATTCCACAACTTTTCAGATGATCGTCAAATTCTTGGCTCAAATATTCACCACCTCGATCGGATCGAAGTGTTTTAATAGTTTTGCCAAGTTGATTTTGTACTTCACTTTGAAATATTCTAAATATCTCAAATGCTTCACTTTTGTACTTCATCAGATAGACGTAGCCATATCTTGATAAGTCATCAGTGAACGTTATGAAGTACCGAAATCCTCCCCTAGCAATGCTATTCATTGGTCCACATACATCAGTATGTACGAGAGCCAACAAATCACTAGCCCTTTCACTACTCTTAGTAAAAGGTGCTTTAGTCATCTTGCCCAATAAACAAGACTCGCAAACATCATATGATTCATAATCATATGAGTCTAAATATCCATCTTTATGGAGTTTAAAGATGCGTTTCTCGTTTATGTGCCCAAGACGGCAATGCCATTTATGTGTGTCATTCACATTATTTGGTTTGGATTTCTTACTAACATGATAGACATTATCAACATTATTCTCAACATCCAAGACATAAAGGCCATTAAAAGAATGAGCAACACAATAAAGCATGTCATTCAAATAAATTGAAAATTTCTTATTCGCAATAAGAAAATTGTAACCCTCATTGTCTAAACATGAAATAGAAATAATGTTTACGCTCAAATCCGGAACATAATAACAGTTATTTAAAACTAAAATTAATCCGCTAGGTAAAGTGACTTCGTAAGTCCCTACGGCCAATGCAGCAACTCTTGCTCCATTTCCAACCCGTAGATCTACTTCACCCTCTTTGAGCAACCTTCTATTCTTTAGTCCCTGCACATTTAGGAAAATGTGAGATCCACATCAGGTATCTAATACCCAAGAACTAGAGGTAGAAAGTAAAATATCTATCACATAGATACACGAAGTCATGGCAATCTCATTGCCCTTCTTCTTCGAGTCCTTCTGATAAAGCTTGCGGTTATGCCTCCAATGCCCAGTTTCCTTGCAATGGTAGCACACCGCATCCTTTTGGGATTTGGGTTTAGGCTTCTCAGCAACGGCAACCTTTGCCTCCGGTTTAGAAACTTTTGCTTTACCCTTGTTTTTGAACCCCTTTCCTTTATTCACCATCAACACTTGATTGGTTTTCTTGGTAATATTGTTCTCCGCATTCTTTAGCATCCCATGCAATTCAGACAGAGATTTATTCATCCCATTCATGTTATAATTCGTAACAAACTGATTATAACTTTCAGGGAGTGAATGCAATATCATATCCGTAGCCAGCTCTAACTGGATAGGATATCCAAGCCTCTCAAGGTGTTAGAGGTGACCCTTCATTTTCAACACATGAGGCCCAACAGGTTGTCCTTCAATCATCTTGCATGAATGAAGAGCCTTCATAATGTCAAACCTTTTCGTACGTGCTTGCAACTGGAACATTTCCTTCAAATGATTTCCCAAATCATAGGCTTCCATGTGTCTGAGGTCCTTACGAAGAGCCTTACACATGGTCGCAAGCATCAGCAACCAACATCAATAGAATCATCCACATGCTTCTTATGTTGGTCCCTTTCCGCTTTAGTTGCATTAGCCGCAGGCTCGGGTGGAACGGGTCCATCGAGAATGTACAACTTCCTTTCTTGTTTGAGAACAATTCCCAAACTGCGGATCCAATCCACATAGTTGTTGCCATTCTCCTCTAACTTGTCCTTCTCGGGGTGATCGCGATGACATGTTTTGATTAGTGTTCACAGCCATTGATCTACAAAGATATGCAACATATATAAGTACCAATTCATTTAAAAGATTAATTAACGTATTTCACAAATACTCCCACTAAATTATATAACCTTCTTATACAAACATGCATAATATAATTTAATAGGCTACCCAACTTTAATTTAATTTCAAGTCGGCTATGGCACGACTGCTCAAAATTAAACTAAAAAGGTAGATAACATTTATCAATCATATCTATATATGACTCTTAGATCATTATGAGATTATAGACATCATATGTCACATGTTTCAATCTCATCTTATGCCTTAGGCCCAAAACTGTTTTGATAGCCTAATTGAGTTCAACCATGTTAAACGTATAACAATCACCGTTTGCTCATCTTGATCATACAAAAATAGAATCAATGTACCTCGCTATGGCGTAGCCTACATGAAACTATCTGTGTACTCACAAGTGTTTAAACATGGGTGGCATAAAACAAACTCAAATTACAAAGAAGGTTCAATTTTTCATGCTTATCAATTACATGCCAAGGTTGATTCATGAAAACTATATGAGCATAATTATGAACATGGAATGATGCAACACAAATCACATTTGATCAGTAATTACTAGTACGCGGCCACGTGCTCCAAGTTTATCCCACACTTCCATCGAAGTGCACGTGGGGAAAGGTTTTGGTGTCCAGCCAATATACTAAGTAACACTTCACAAATATCCTAGATTAATCACATTAATCATATTAATGAAATTGACATCCCATAATCTAGATTAATCATATTAATCATATATTTCAATTTCATAATCATGGTATATCAATATATACAATTACTTCACAAGCAAAACTCATACATTTCACATTCTAGATCATACACATCATGAAAATTAATATAATCACATTACACAATTATCATGATTATCTAACTAAACATCATGAACGGGGCTCTGATACCACTGTTGGGTTTCGAGGGTCCATGCGCAGCGGAATAATGCAATAACTCGAAAAACCCCAAGCCCTAGAATCCGTTCTAGATGATTAATTAAGAAAGATGAAATAGAAATACCAACCTTGAATGCTTTTGCCTTTGATAAACTTGACCCAACTCCAGATTGAACGACCTTGTTAATCCTTGATGAACGAACGGCGAATCACGAACTAAAGATCTTGACAAGCGAAGATCCTCTATGTGTATCCACGCGAAGAACGAACCCTAGAACTCTTCTAGGAGGATTGCTAGATCCTTTGATTGAAACACCTTTCAATCAATGAAGAACAATGGATTTGGTGGTGTTTGATTCTCAATTCTCAATTGAAATCTCTCACTTTTGGTGTTTCTCTAAAGCCAAAACGTTCTAATGACGGCTAGGGCAACCAGGGGCAAGTATTTATACGTTACAAATAAAAGCCCTTTGCGAAAACCCTAAAATTAGGTCATTTACGTATCAGTCCAGGCCCGACGGGACGACTCGTCCCCCAGGGCACGAGTCGTCCCCTTTGCACAACCCACTGATTCTGGCGTCCCTTCAAGAGGCACGAATTGGCTTTGCTCATGGGACGAGTCGTCCCTTTGGGCACGACTCGTGCCTCAGAGCACGAGTCGTCCCTCAGGACACCCCTTCTGAATCATCCGTCCCCCTTATGGGGAATAGTTAGTTCAGACTGGGGACGAGTCGTCCCCTGAGCATAGAGAACCCATATTCTTCATTTTTGACAATTCGTTCGATGCGTGTGACCCCATAGGACCATACTATGTTGGCAATGAGTCCGATCACATCGATCCTCATAAGACATGAGCGGACTCTAGCAAGCCATCATGCCTACCCAAATAGTACAATATCAAGTTCGATTTTTCCTACATAGAACATATCACAATCCCATTGTCACACGATGTTATATTGAACATGAGTCATGGTCCACGTCAACTCATATTGTTCAATGCTTTCTCGTTACCAAGTAAATTGATTAATCGAATGATATTAATCACATTAATTCATTCGGGCATGGCCATGCACTACATCAATCTTACTTACGAGTGGCCTAGAAAACATCTCTCTTTACGAGGGACAATTTCCATCTTGACTTATCATTCTTCCCAACAAGAATCATACCATGCCAATGATAGCCCTTATTGTCATCCGTTTAAAGACAACGTTAAACTATATCAAACATGATATTCATCGAGCGGAAGACGATGATAATCTCAGGTCAAAGGATATCAATGATATGACTATATGAGATTTAATTATGACATTTGACCATGACATAAATCTCATAATGGGTCAAGTCCAGTACCTTGTTCTCTAACAAGTACCCATGAATCTAATGTGCATCTCCATGCATATAATCATCACATGATTATCCATTAGACTTCATACTAGTGCTTCATAAGTACTAGGGACACGATTATTATAACTAAACATGCAAACACATATAATAATCAAAGAAACAATCTCATATATAAATGAACAATGACATTACATAAAGGTCTATCTCTATAGGCCTAGGGCACTAACACCTACAGATATTCACTTCAAATGGCTCTTCTTCTTTTTTTCTTTCTTCTCTTCTTTCTCTCTCAAACTCTCTCTCTCTCTCTCACTCTCTTTCTTCTCTTCTTTCTCTCTCAATGTGGTTCTCTCTTTCTCTCTCTAAAAATTTCTTCTTTATTTCTCTCTTTCTCTAAAAATCTAATTTTGGGTGAGGATGAGAGAGAGAGAGAGAGAGAGAGAGAGAGAGAGAGTAAATGAAGATGAAGGGTTAATGGGTGGGTGGGGATAAAGGCCAAGGGTACAAAGGGAAAAGGGAGGGGTTTATTTAATTTTTTTTGGGTGGGCTTAGCGTTACGGGTTTACTCAACAATTTTACTGTTTTATATAACAATTCTCAATTAAAATTAGCCAAAATCTTACAAAAAACGTGTTTTTCCTTAATTTTAGAAAAAACATGTTTTGATTCCCCAGATGGTGCCAGTGTTAGAGTAACAAATTGCCAGTGTAAAGAGTGTCAGTATATGTATTATTAAGTGATAGTGTAAAAAAGTGGCAATTTTAGTGTAACAAAGTGACAGTATAAAGAGTGACATTACATGCATTATTAAGAAAAATTGTTAGTGTAAAAAAGTGTAAGTATTTGTGTAACAAAGTGCAAATGTAAAGAGTGTCAGCCAGTGTAAACAGTGCCAGTGCATGTATTATTAAGTGCCAGTGTTAAAAAGTTTCAGTGTTAGTGTTAAAAAGTTTCAGTGTTAGTGTAAACAAATGTCAGTGTGAAAACTGTCAGTTTATATATTATTAAGTGCCAGTAAAAATAGTGCGATTGTAGGGTAAAAAATTGTAAGTGTTATTATAAAAAAGTGTCATTGTGAAGAGTATCATTACATTTATTATTAATTGCCAGTGTAAAAATGATTTTTCCTTAAACTTATAAAAAACCGCGTTTTTTATAATACCAACTTTTAAAATTAAAATTAAATTATAAAAATGTGAGACGTCGTGTCCCGACTTGTCACGCGTCTCAAACGGGATATCCCAAATAGGCCCACTTTTATTTTATACGGTATTAGAATATATTATCCCATTTGTATGACAACACGATCCCAAACTAACGGCTCTCACGGTGAAGACAACTCCGTAGAGCTGTCAATTCGGGAATACGGGACGGGACGAAATTATGTTGTCCCACGACGGGAACGGGATAAGACGGGACGGGACAAAACGGGACGGGACTAAAATACTCCGTCCCATTCCTTCCCAATTGCGGGACGCGGGATCCCGCGGGACAATTCGGGACCCATTGACTAGGAGGGATAAGTGTTGACTAGGCGGGACAAACCGTTCTCTTCGTTATCAGTAGTGAGAACATGCATTGCCACTTTCAGTAGCTCCTGAACAAACGGACGTAGCACCTCACTGTGAGGAAACCGATTAAGAATTTAAATACTCCCCTGTATATGTAATCTCTAAACTATCCCGAACTTCCATTGCCATTTGAAGCCTTGTCTGAATTGCTACATGCACAGAAAAGTTCAACCTCATTCAAATACTTTCTCAAAAGAAGAAAAGGAGAAAAGAAATAGTGCTTGTAAATCTGCCTAAAACCTTGTTCATAACTGTGTGTGAGAGAGAGAGATGGGGTTGAGAATAGAGCCGTCAATACGGGATAACAGGACGGGACGAAACTAAGTTGTTCCACGACGGGAGCGGGACGAAACGGGACGGGACTAAAATATTTCGTCCCATTTGTATGGCGGGACGGGACGTCCCGACTGGACCGTCCCAACTTGACGGCTCTACAACTCTGGTCTCCACCTATAGCTATCAAAATCGTACTTGCCACCACAAATGTGAAGACATCAAAATTTAAGTTCATACTACAAAGTACCAAATACCCCCCCCCCCCAATCGGAAAAATATAGAAATATATCTGTTTACTTAGTTAAAGGATACAGATATACCAATATAAAAGTTAATTGTCATATTATCCCCCGTAGTTAAGAAAAATGTGTGAATATTTGTATAACGTCAGATTTCCGTCCAAATTCTAACGTAATTGCTGACTGTTCGTCTTAGTTGGCATGTGAAATATGCTATGTGTAAAATAATGTTTAAGTGGAATTTGTTAAGTATGTTTAGCACAAAACTACGTCGTTTTGGCTCTTAATAATATGATAAAATTAAAATACCTATTTACAATTATACCCATCATCTCCCCATCAAACTCCGGCCGGTCATACTTCCTCGATTCCGACAAACTCCATAGATTCCGGGAAAGGTGTGAAAACTTACAATGTTTCCATTCTATTCAAAATGTTAAATTCGTATGGACAATCTTAATGTTATGAAGGGAAAAAGAAAGCGAATGGTCCAAAATGCCAAAGAATGAGTAATCTAATATAAAGAATAAATTTCTGTCACTTTTTCTCATTTCATTAATAATCCACACAACAAATGCAACCATACCAAAAAATACAAGGATGATTTTCAGAAATAGTTGAAGATTTTTTAAAAGAGAAATAAAATAAAAAGTAGGAGAGAAATTATACAATCTAAGCAAAGACATTATCATCGAATCGGTCAAAAGTGAAGGAGTTGACCAGCACATTTGGGACAATCTTCAAACAGCCTTTTCAACCAGCCACAACTAGTACCCCATCCCCTGTTTGTTCTTTTTCTCTTTCATCATTTCCTTGTTTGATTTGGTTTTGAAATTTTGATGAAGGGGATGATTCAGTGGATGAACCTTCATCACATCACTGTCGTATAAGCTATCATCATTTTCACTGTAACCAATTTGAATTAGGAAGAGCTGGAGGTTATCACCGGAGATTTAGTAATTTGAAGCCACCCTTTGTCGCGGGCGGAGAAGATGGCGGCCAGATAAGGTAGGTTAGGGTTTTTATTTTGACTTTTTATTTTACATTCTACCCCCTTCATTTATGAGGGGTGTTAATTGTAAATAACTATTTTTTTTATTTTATTCTATTATTAAGAGCCAAAACGACGTAGTTTTGAGCTAAACATACTCAACAAATTCCACCTAGACAATTATTTTTCACATAATATATTTCACATGCCAACTAAGACGGCCAGTCAGCAATTCCGTTAGAATTTGGACGGAAAGATGACGATTTCCAAATATACACACATTTTTCTTAAGTTCGGGGACTAATATGATAATAACTTGTATATGGGCATATCTTCATCCTTAACCTAAGTACGTGTGTATATTTATATATTCCCCCCCCTCCCAATCTTAATTAATGTTATTGGTTAAAAATTAACTGCACCGAAATAAGTAAACATACATAAGATATAACATTGAAAGTACTTTTATACCTAAAGAGAATAAGTTTATATGGAATTTTGTATTGGATCTATGTGGGCTTTAATAAATTATGTGGTGTATATAGGTTTTTATTTGGGCTAAGGGACCTTAAGGAATTAAACCATTTTATGACATATTTTTATGTCGTATTTTTATATTGTTTTTTTTTTTTTGTTGTTGTATTTATACCTTATTTTGTCTTATTTTAATATAGTAACTTATGTCCTATTTTTATGCCTTATTATGGGTAAATACTAAATACAGGGAACGAAAAATACAGGGAACGAAAAATTCCAATTCTGTCCTTTCTCAGCCCAACACCGCCACCACCGCCCCCATCACCACCGCCACCACCGCCCCCATCACCACCGCCACAAGACGGGATCCCCTGCACAGCAGCCGCCGCCGGGACATGAAACTCACCCAAACTGGTTCCAATGCCTGCCTTCACCATAGTAAACCCTTCTAGAGTCCTAGGCGGCAACAACAGGACAGGAATAAACCAAAAATTCCGGCGAAATGGCCAGAATTCGAACCAAATTCAGCAACAAATCAAAACCAAATCGCATATGTAAAAATTGAATTCCGACTTCGTTAACCGTTGGATCGTCGTGAAACTTCTGGGCTTTGGTCGCATCCCCTAGGCGCACATGATGACCGTTGGGATCTTCCAAATAATTGCCGGAGAGAGAGCGAGGGAGAGGAAGAGGGAGAGTGTTTTTGAATATGAAATGAAAAAAAAAATTATATAAATGGGTATTTTGGTAATTTTTTTGGTTTCCTGTATTTTTCGTTCCCTGTATTTAACTATATCCCTTATTATGTCATATTTTTAAGCAATAGAATTACTCTTACATGCAAAACACATTTTCCAAATGATTTGGATAAATAGGTTATATTTGTAAATGTGATGCTAGTCATTTAAATTTAAACTGACATTTTGTAACATTATTATTGTTACTTTACAAATACTAGCACCGGCACCTTTTATTTCATATTTTTTTCATCATATTTGGGTCGAAGGAAGTAATCAATTTAACATGTTTTAATTTTAATATATATGGTTTGATATAGTAATTTGTTTTTAATTTTGTAATTTATTCGACTATTTATACAATGATAAAATAATTGCTGTAATATTTGCATTTTTTAATATAAATTAATTAGTTTAAGCAATAATTAATAGAATTTATAAATATTAAAGGTTAATTTGATATCATAAATTTGACACATATTGTTGAAGATGAGAATTTGATAGTGATCATAGATATGAAAATTTGATTTTGATACCTTTGAAACAAGTACCATGATTTATTTGAGTTCCCTAAATGTCAACTAATCATGTAAGTGTTGTCTTAATTTATTGATAAGATTTGAAAATAATTTGACATTTTTTGTTTAATACATATTTCAATGAGTAAATTACAAAATAGGGCCTAACGTTTGCTAATTGGTATCAGTTTGGGGTATAACGTCCAAAATTTAGCGAAATAGGGCATGACTTGTCACTTTGTTTGCAAAATAGAGTTCTTTGACGGATTTCGTTAGAAAAATCAGTTAACACACATATGACTTGCACATGATTGACGAATTTGATTAATTTGCAATAGGTTTAGTTCTGGATGGGTTAAATACAAATACTTAAAGTTAAAAAATATAAAATTTTCAAATTTGAATTAATCAAGATTTAAAATAAAATAACTAATATATTAAAATTTTAATTTTAATTATTTTTTAAATATAAATAATTAAATCCTTTCCTTTCAAAAATAAAAATAATTAAATGTTTTATTAATAAAATTTTCAAGACAAGTAATTATATTTTTATTATAATTTATCATAATAATTATTAACTACTCCCTCCGTCCCAAAATGTTTGTCCAATTTGACTTTTTTGTTGAACTTTGACCACAAATTTATGAAAGAATAATCATGTTCATGAAATTCTAAAAGTTGTTATTGATAATATTATTAATGGTGAATCAATAGGAATTTTTAGAATTTCATGAACATAATTAAATTGTCATATATTTGTGGTTAAAGTTTAACAAAAAAGTCAAATGGGACAAACATTTTGGGACGGAGGGAGTATTAATTATTCATTTTTAGAATATTCATCCTTTTTAACAAACCAATTTTTTTTTTCATTTTTCAAATCGGTATAGTTTTCCGTAAGAAGGTAAAAGAGGATATTAGAAAGACGTGAAGTCTTAGTAGTCGAATTGGTTAGGAAGATTGGCCACAATCCGAGCAGAACCAAGTTATGTATCATTCGGTTTGCAAGCTTTATTTATGACTACACGTGAAAGGTCTGCAGCTAGTACTACTTTTATACTCCCTTCGTCCCAAAATGTTTGTCCCATTTGACTTTTTTGTTGAACTTTGACCACAAATTTATGAGAGATTAATCATGTTCATGAAATTCTAAAAGTTGTTGTTGATAATATTATTAATGGTGAATCAATAGGAATTTGAATAATTTGCAATAGGTTTAGTTCGGGATGGGTTAAATACAAATACAAAGTTAAAAAATATAAAATTTTCAAATTTGAATTAATTAAGATTTAAAATAAAATAACAAATATATTAAAATTTTGATTTTAATTATTTTTTACATATAAAAAAATAAATCCTTTCCTTTCCTTTCAAAAATAAAAATAATTAAATGTTTTATTAATAAAATTTTCAAGACAAGTAATTATATTTTTATTATAATTTATCATAATAATTATTAACTATTAATTATTCGTTTTTAGAATATTCATCCTTTTTAACAAACCAATTTTTTTTTTTAATTTTTCAAATCGGTATAGTTTTCCGTAAGAAGGTAAAAGAGGATATTAGAAAGACGTGAAGTCTTAGTAGTCGAATTGGTTAGGAAGATTGGCCACAATCCGAGCAGAACAAAGTTATGTATCATTCGGTTTGCAAGCTTTATTTATGACTACACGTGAAAGGTCTGCAGCTAGTACTACTTTTATACTTTCTTCGTCCCAAAATGTTTGTCCCATTTGACTTTTTTGTTGAACTTTGACCACAAATTTATGAGAGATTAATCATGTTCATGAAATTCTAAAAGTTGTTGTTGATAATATTATTAATGGTGAATCAATAGGAATTTGAATAATTTGCAATAGGTTTAGTTCGAGATGGGTTAAATACAAATACTTAAAGTTAATAAATATAAAATTTTCAAATTTGAATTAATCCAGATTTAAAATAAAATAACTAATATATTAAAATTTTGATTTTAATTATTTTTTACATATAAAAAAATAAATCCTTTCCTTTCCTTTCAAAAATAAAAATAATTAAATGTTTTATTAATAAAATTTTCAAGACAAGTAATTATATTTTTATTATAATTTATCATAATAATTATTAACTATTAATTATTCGTTTTTAGAATATTCATCCTTTTTAACAAACCAATTTTTTTTTTCATTTTTCAAATCGGTATAGTTTTCCGTAAGAAGGTAAAAGAGGATATTAGAAAGACGTGAAGTCTTAGTAGTCGAATTGGTTAGGAAGATTGGCCACAATCCAAGCAGAACCAAGTTATGTATCATTCGATTTGCAAGCTTTATTTATGACTACACGTGAAAGGTCTGCAGCTTGTACTACTTTTATACTCCCTTCGTCCCCAAATGTTTGTCCCATTTGACTTTTTTGTTGAACTTTGACCACAAATTTATAAGTGATTATTCATGTTCATGAAATTCTAAAAATTGTTGTTGATAATATTATTAATGGTGAATCAATAGGAATTTGAATAATTTGCAATAGGTTTAGTTAGGGATGGGTTAAATACAAATACTTAAAGTTAATAAATATAAAATTTTCAAATTTGAATAAATCAAGATTTAAAATAAAATAACTAATATATTAAAATTTTGATTTTAATTATTTTTTACGTATAAAAAAATAAATCCTTTCCTTTCCTTTCAAAAATAAAAATAATTAAATGTTTTATTAATAAAATTTTCAAGACAAGTAATTATATTTTTATTATAATTTATCATAATAATTATTAACTATTAATTATTCGTTTTTAGAATATTCATCCTTTTTAACAAACCAATTTTTTTTTTCATTTTTCAAATCGGTATAGTTTTCCGTAAGAAGGTAAAAGAGGATATTAGAAAGACGTGAAGTCTTAGTAGTCGAATTGGCTAGGAAGATTGGCCACAATCCGAGCAGAACCAAGTTATGTATCATTCGGTTTGCAAGCTTTATTTATGACTACACGTGAAAGGTCTGCAGCTAGTACTACTTTTATACTCCCTTCGTCCCAAAATGTTTGTCCCATTTGACTTTTTTGTTGAACTTTGACCACAAATTTATGAGAGATTAATCATGTTCATGAAATTCTAAAAGTTGTTGTTGATAATATTATTAATGGTGAATCAATAGGAATTTGAATAATTTGCAATAGGTTTAGTTCGGGATGGGTTAAATACAAATACAAAGTTAAAAAATATAAAATTTTCAAATTTGAATTAATCAAGATTTAAAATAAAATAACTAATATATTAAAATTTTGATTTTAATTATTTTTTACATATAAAATAATAAATCCTTTCCTTTCCTTTCAAAAATAAAAATAATTAAATGTTTTATTAATAAAATTTTCAAGACAAGTAATTATATTTTTATTATAATTTATCATAATAATTATTAACTATTAATTATTCGTTTTTAGAATATTCATCCTTTTTAACAAACCTTTTTTTTCATTTTTCAAATCGGTATAGTTTTCCGTTAGAAGGTAAAAGAGGATATTAGAAAGACGTGAAGTCTTAGTAGTCGAATTGGTTAGGAAGATTGGCCACAATCCGAGTAGAACCAAGTTATGTATCATTCGGTTTTGCAAGCTTTATTTATGACTACACGTGAAAGGTCTGCAGCTAGTACTACTTTTATACTTCCTTCGTCCCAAAATGTTTGTCCCATTTGACTTTTTTGTTGAACTTTGACCACAAATTTATGAGAGATTAATCATGTTCATGAAATTCTAAAAGTTGTTGATAATATTATTAATGGTGAATCAATAGGAATTTGAATAATTTGCAATAGGTTTAGTTCGGGATGGGTTAAATACAAATACTTAAAGTTAACAAATATAAAATTTTCAAATTTGAATTAATCAAGATTTAAAATAAAATAACTAATATATTAAAATTTTGATTTTAATTATTTTTTACATATAAAAAAATAAATCCTTTCCTTTCCTTTCAAAAATAAAAATAAAAATAATTAAATGTTTTATTAATAAAATTTTCAAGACAAGTAATTATATTTTTATTAGAATTTATCATAATAATTATTAACTATTAATTATTCGTTTTTAGAATATTCATCCTTTTTAACAATCCAATTTTTATTTTTCATTTTTCAAATCGGTATAGTTTTCCGTAAGAAGGTAAAAGAGGATATTAGAAAGACGTGAAGTCTTAGTAGTCGAATTGGTTAGGAAGATTGGCCACAATCCGAGCAGAACCAAGTTATGTATCATTCGGTTTGCAAGCTTTATTTATGACTACACGTGAAAGGTCTGCAGCTAGTACTACTTTTATACTCCCTTCGTCCCAAAATGTTTGTCCCATTTGATTTTTTTGTTGAACTTTGACCACAAATTTATGAGAGATTAATCATGTTCATGAAATTCTAAAAGTTTTTGTTGATAATATTATTAATGGTGAATCAATAGGAATTTGAATAATTTGCAATAGGTTTAGTTCGGGATGGGTTAAATACAAATACAAAGTTAAAAAATATAAAATTTTCAAATTTGAATTAATCAAGATTTAAAATAAAATAACTAATATATTAAAATTTTGATTTTAATTATTTTTTACATATAAAAAAATAAATCCTTTCCTTTCCTTTCAAAAATAAAAATAATTAAATGTTTTATTAATAAAATTTTCAAGACAAGTAATTATATTTTTATTAGAATTTATCATAATAATTATTAACTATTAATTATTCGTTTTTAGAATATTCATCCTTTTTAACAAACCAATTTTTTTTTCATTTTTCAAATCGGTATAGTTTTCCGTTAGAAGGTAAAAGAGGATATTAGAAACACGTGAAGTCTTAGTAGTCGAATTGGTTAGGAAGATTGGCCACAATCCGAGCAGAACCAAGTTATGTATCATTCGGTTTTGCAAGCTTTATTTATGACTACACGTGAAAGGTCTGCCGCTAGTACTACTTTTATACTCCCTTCGTCCCAAAATGTTTGTCCCATTTGACTTTTTTGTTGAACTTTGACCACAAATTTATGAGAGATTAATCATGTTCATGAAATTCTAAAAGTTGTTGTTGATAATATTTTTAATGGTGAATCAATAGGAATTTGAATAATTTGCAATAGGTTTAGTTCGGGATGGGTTAAATACAAATACTTAAAGTTAAAAAATATAAAATTTTCAAATTTGAATTAATCAAGATTTAAAATAAAATAACTAATATATTAAAATTTTGATTTTAATTATTTTTTACATATAAAAAAATAAATCCTTTCCTTTCCTTTCAAAAATAAAAATAATTAAATGATTTATTAATAAAATTTTCAAGACAAGTAATTATATTTTTATTATAATTTATCATAATAATTATTAACTATTAATTATTCATTTTTAGAATATTCATCCTTTTTAACAAACCAATTTTTTTTTTTTCATTTTTCAAATCGGTATAGTTTTCCGTAAGAAGGTAAAAGAGGATATTAGAAAGACGTGAAGTCTTAGTAGTCGAATTGGTTAGGAAGATTGGCCACAATCCGAGCAGAACCAAGTTATGTATCATTCGGTTTGCAAGCTTTATTTATGACTACACGTGAAAGGTCTGCAGCTAGTACTACTTTTATACTCCCTTCGTCCCAAAATATTTGTCCCATTTGACTTTTTCTGTTGAAATTTGACCAAAAATTTATGAGAGATTAATCATGTTCATGAAATTCTAAAAGTTGTTGTTGATAATATTATTAATGGTGAATCAATAGGAATTTGAATAATTTGCAATAGGTTTAGTTCGGGATGGGTTAAATACAAATACAAAGTTAAAAAATATAAAATTTTCAAATTTGAATTAATCAAGATTTAAAATAAAATAACTAATATATTAAAATTTTGATTTTAATTATTTTTTACATATAAAAAAATAAATCCTTTCCTTTCCTTTCAAAAATAAAAATAATTAAATGTTTTGTTAATAAAATTTTCATGACAAGTAATTATATTTTTATTATAATTTATCATAATAATTATTAACTATTAATTATTCGTTTTTAGAATATTCATCCTTTTTAACAAACCAATTTTTTTTTTCATTTTTCAAATCGGTATAGTTTTCCGTTAGAAGGTAAAAGAGGATATTAGAAAGACGTGAAGTCTTAGTAGTCGAATTGGTTAGGAAGATTGGCCACAATCCGAGCAGAACTAAGTTATGTATCATTCGGTTTTGCAAGCTTTATTTATGACTACACGTGAAAGGTCTGCAGCTAGTACTACTTTTATACTCCCTTCGTCCCAAAATGTTTGTCCCATTTGACTTTTTTGTTGAACTTTGACCACAAATTTATGAGAGATTAATCATGTTCATGAAATTCTAAATGTTGTTGTTGATAATATTATTAATGGTGAATCAATAGGAATTTGAATAATTTGCAATAGGTTTAGTTCGGGATGGGTTAAATACAAATACAAAGTTAAAAAATATAAAATTTTCAAATTTGAATTAATCAAGATTTAAAATAAAATAACTAATATATTAAAATTTTGATTTTAATTATTTTTTACATATAAAAAAATAAATCCTTTCCTTTCCTTTCAAAAATAAAAATAATTAAATGTTTTATTAATAAAATTTTCAAGACAGGTAATTATATTTTTATTATAATTTATCATAATAATTATTAACTATTAATTATTCGTTTTTAGAATATTCATCCTTTTTAACAAACCAATTTTTTTTTTTCATTTTTCAAATCGGTATAGTTTTCCGTTAGAAGGTAAAAGAGGATATTAGAAAGATGTGAAGTCTTAGTAATCGAATTGGTTAGGAAGATTGGCCACAATCCGAGCAGAACCAAGTTATGTATCATTCGGTTTTGCAAGCTTTATTTATGACTACACGTGAAAAGGTCTGCACCTAGTGGTATACATAATCGTTTAGCAGAAAACAATTGATACGTATCATTATATCATTTTGTAGTACTACTTTTATATACTCCCTCCTTCTCAAAATGTTTGTCTCATTTTACTTTTTTGTTGAACTTTGATCACAAATTTATGAGAGATTAATCATGTTCATGAAATTCTAAAAGTTGTTGTTGATAATATTATTAATGGTGAATCAATAGAAATTTTTAGAATTTCATGAACATAATTAAATTGTCATATATTTGTAGTCAAAGTTCAACAAAAAAGTCAAATGGGACAAACATTTTGGGACGGAGGGAGTATTATAGTGTGTGCTACCAATAATTTTACGATTTTTTTTCTCAAAATATAGTTTTTTAAAATTTTAAATATCAAAATAACATCCATGAAAACTTATGTACCATAATAGCACTTTTTTGGAGTTTCGGGTTTGTCAAAACCAGGATTAAATTTAAAGCCGGGTTTGTCAAAACCGGCTTTATGTTTTTTTTTAACTGAGTAATCGTTTTTTTTTTAAATAAAAAAGGTAAATCCGGTACTGTCACTACCGGGACTAAATTTAAAGTCGGGTTTGTGAAAACCGGCTTTATGTTTTTTTTTTTTTAACTGAGTAATCGTTTTTACAAACTGCCCTTTTTATTCTGTGACGGACCCAATCCGTCACAGAAATCCGTCGCTGATGCCTGGCCGCCAATGCGTGCGATCGCCCCGGCAGTGTGCGCGCGGTCGCTCTATTCTCTGGAATTTTGGCGCGGCCACGCCCTTTTGCGTGCCGTCGCGTGGCTTGCAGCCCCTTTTTCTCAGCGAGCTCCTCGGCGATGCCTAGTTTCTTCGGCCAGCTTCTTCCTTGGTCGGCCAACCTTGCTGCCTTGGCCCATGTTGTGCGGCCACACCCCATTTTCCAGCTGCAGCCTTCCTTTTCAAGTGAATTGCAATTTAGCCCCTGAACTTCATTTAACCAATTTTTCTCCTTGTTTTCACCTAATTTCACTTTGGTCCTTTCTTTTTTTAGATTTGCACTTTGGCTCTTGAACTTTATTTTTTTTAACACAAAAATAAAAAACTGTTTGTAAACAAAAACTAATATTTCACATTACTAAATGATACACTTCACCAAGAGTTGAATATATTACAAGTTCAAATAAAACAACAATACTTAATAGTTCAAAGTACTTAATTTAAGAACTAAAAATGCAAATAACAATTAACTCTTACTCCCTAAGAGTTGGACACCTCCTTCACGTGTGACCTTCTTGCTTGCAAATCCACAACGATTGTTTTTAATAAACCAATTTTTTTTAGAATATTCATCATTTTATTTTGTAGTACTACTTTTATATATTATAGTATGTGCTACCAATAATTTTACCGTCCTAAAATGTTGTCCCTTCGTTTCGTTTGAATGAATGTCTAAATTTCATTTTAATAAACACTCTTAAAATGTACATTCTTTATACATTTTAATGACAAAGATGCATAAATATTTTTGTTATCTACTCTCTAAATATTCAATTTTATGATAATAAATGAATATCGAAATTTCTTTGGTACAAAAGCGTTTACAGACAGTTTTTTACAATAAACACAAATTAATCTGGGATAAAAATTTCTTAAATTTGGACTTTCGTTAGAGACCGAGGGAGTAAAATTGATACTGTTGAGATCATGAAACCTTTAGATAAGTTAGTTATAGTAGTAATATATAAAACAAACAATAAAGTTATTTTCAACCATAGCAAATTTGAAAAAAAAAAATTGGACATTGATTTTGGGACGGAGGGAGTATTCATTAAGATTTCATTTGTGTGTTTCTTCCAATATATACAGGGTAAAAAATATCAAATAATAAAGAGTTGAATTTCCTAAATAATGTTCATGACAAACATAGAACTAAATAGGCTTCTGCTGCTGCAACATTTTCCCCTTCTTGCATATACATTCATACTCGTACAAAGTTTGATGATAGCTTACGATGCTCGAAATGATGGTTATTGCTGGCTTGATATTTGTTTATCCGTGTTTTGATCGCTAGCTTCATGAGGGCAAAAATGTATTCTCTAGATATATCCCAGTCCAACTGTGTGTGAATCTTTTCTAGATGATCAGCATGTGTTTGAGCTCTTCCGTAAGTATTTGTGCGGAAGAGTTTTTCCTCCTCCGTTGCATCTTTACTGAAAAGGTAACTTTTTCTTTTCGTAAACCCTATAAAAGGAGTTTTTGGTAAGCAAAAAACATTACCTCAAAACACAGTATTGAAATCAGCAACCGGAATTTGAGCAACATGCCTCGGCTTTAGACTTGATGCATTAGCACAACCACTTAGCAGTCTCACAACATAGGTAGTAGCATCATCATCGAGATAATACCACTGAATTTGGTGAATGCTCTCAAACATGTCTTCATCTGATCTGTCATCTCCAACGCACATCACGAAATCGGGTGGGTCTCCACGTCCAACCATTATTGAAAGACCCTTCTCCGCAACATGGTAGTGTTCTCCACCGGCTGAATGTGAGAGTTGTGGACGAAATGGCTTT
Source organism: Adenophora triphylla var. japonica (assembly GCA_022495995.1). Lineage (NCBI taxonomy): Eukaryota > Viridiplantae > Streptophyta > Magnoliopsida > Asterales > Campanulaceae > Adenophora > Adenophora triphylla. The sequence continues at coordinate 126,641 of JAFEMH010004023.1, read as the reverse complement.
GAACAGGGAAGGAGTCATGACTGAGGAGACTGGGTTCTGATGCAGTTGGTAGTGGGTATATAAAGGCCTGCAGGAGCAAATGCGGTGTCCATTGGTGAGCCAGCTGCACAACAGCAAAAGTAACATTTTGAGTGAATCCAAGAGCTGTGATGGGCATCTATGATTATAAAAAAAATAGCCACCAAAAATTTCATCTGATAGTGCCAGTGATGGCAGTAAAAATGATCCAAATACCCACCCAAAACAGTGACAGGGAGCTGACATGTACAAAAATTATAGGACAAGTTCCAACCATGTGCATTAGATAAGATATTCCCTCTGTCTCTAATTATATGTCCAAATTTCATTTGAAGACATTCTGATAATGCTCACTTTTTGTACAATTAGTAAGCATAAATGCATAAACATTCTCGGTATCCACCTTCTAATCATTAAGTTTTGAAAATATAAAATGATTTGAGAAAAACATTTGGTGAAAAAAAATATTTAGGGACAGTTTTTTAACAAAAAAGACATTCATTTTGGGACAGAATTCTCTTGAAAATGGACATTCATTTAGGGACGGAGGAAGTATACCATAAACCATATAAAAGGAGGGTTTGGTAAGCAAAACAATATGCATGTTGAAAGCAACCTGAAATTGAGCAACATGCCTCGGCTTTGGACTTGATGATTACCATGACCAGTTTGCAGTCTCACAACATCGGTAGCATCATCGAGATAATATTTAGCCTTGCTTGGTTTGCGGCCAATGATGTAGGCAAACACCATTGGATTTGGTGAAGGGAATGGACTGGAGGCTGTGCTCAAGATGCTCTCAAACATGTCTTCATCTGATCTGTCGTCTCCAACGCACATCACAAAATCGGGCGGGTCCCCACGTCCAACCATTTTTGAAAGAACCTTCTCCGCAACCAACCCTTTACTTCCCCCTGCACATTTCATGGAATTAGGCCTCAAAGAATGACTTTCCGAATGCTGTAATTTCAAAGTCCAGAAGTAGAAGGTGTAGGAAGAAAGATTCAAAAGCTTTACCTAATATGTAGCTGTAGACAGAGGGAGTTAGAGAGAGAAAAAGAAAATTCCACGACTTGGTTAACCGATTTGGGAGAGGAGAGTTCGCCTTTTCCTGTAATAGAGATGGAAAAAAATTACAAAACGATATCAAGTAGAGGATTCAAGAACCCGTCCAATAGCCACACTTAAGAATACAGTAATGCCTGAACCCAACACTTGAGCATACTCAGATTTGTGTGATCAGATGCATATTTTATCTCTATTAACTATGATTCAAGGCTAACATAGGGGTAGAGAAATATGTGAACCCATTTCAACTCTTTTCCCTGCCCTTAATGGCCATGCTTGGAGCTATGTTTTCATAAAACCTTCGAACACATTTCCCCCTCCATATTGGCTTGACACTACCTCTCCTCTCCTCAAGTACTAAGGCGAGTTGAAACCAAGCGACGTTTCAACCTCTCCGTGTTAGATCGTTCTTGCCTCCCCAAATCAGCTTCTACCTTGATTTCTCCCCGCAAGTCTAACTTCGCCTTCTCCCTCCAGACCCACCTTCCTTGCAATGCCTCCCCTTGAAACTTGGACACACCTTGTTTCTTGCATCGACTGTTCTTGGTCTGAATCCGCTCTCTGTTAGGGCCCTTGGACATCCACACCGCGTTGATCAACTTTGTGTCCTCCCCAACATACCGTTTCTTGATGTCTCCCCTTTTTACACCAACAGGCCGGTTCTTAAGCCTCTTGCTCCCACCGGAACGAACATCGACATTGTAGGTAGAATACAACATCTTCCCCTTAACCCCACGAGCCAACACCTTAGCCCCTTTTGTGACTTCCCAAGACCCACCAATGAAAGAAACACCATACCCTTCACTGTCAAGTTGTCCCACAGAAATCACTCTTCTCCTCAAATCCGGAACATGCATCACATTGTGTAGTTGTAAAACAGCCCCGTTAGGTGTCTTCATCATCACGTCCCCCTTACCTTTGATCTTCAATGGTTGACCATCACCAAGATAGAGAACCCCAAAATCTCCAGTTTTGTACCGCTTCATTGATTCTGCATCCCCACTAGCATGACAAGAAGCTCCAGAATCCAACACCCAATCTTCACCCGACTGCTCCTCCCCTAGGATTAATACATCTCCACCATCATCCACCACGTGAGCATCACCATCTTTTCCCGGACAGTCATAACTGATATGCCCCAATTCACCACAATTGTAGCACTTGACCTTTTTTCCCTTTTTAGGTCCACCCCTTTTTCTCTCCACCCTAAGTGCAGCCCCATCTACGGACGATTCTCCCCTTTTATCTTTCCTTCGCAACTCCTCTTGAAGGATGAGATCTCTAACCTCCGTATACACCAATGCTGTTTTCGACGTACTAATCGTTGTGACAGTAACCTCCCAACTATCAGGCAATGACTTTAGTAGAAAACAAGCTAGCACTTCATCGGAGAAAGTAATATCAACACTTTTCAATTGGTCCACCATACCTTTGAAATTGCCGATATGACTTGCTGCTGTCTGCCCCTCTGAAATCTTTGCATTCGCAAACCTTTTTATCAAATGCACCTTATTGATATTCGACGGCTTCTCATACATGTCTGACAGCGTTTGTAGCAACTCCACCGTTGTCTTGGCCTCCATAGCGTTCCGTGCAACGACGTCGGTTAGGGCACTCCTTACCGCTCCTAACGCCTTCCGATCCAACGTCTCCCAATCCCCTTGTGACATGTTTTCGGGCTTCTCCTTCAAGGGTTTATGAAGATCCTTACAATAAAGGTAATCTTCAATCCTTGTCCTCCAAAACGTGATATTCACACCGCTGAATTTCTCAATTGATGTCTTCATCTGATTGCTTCACCAAAATCCCCAAGAACGCGATTCAAAATTAATCAACTAATGAAAAGATTTTGAATCCTCCGAACCAAAGCTCTGATACCAGTTGTTGTGAAATTGGTGCTCCCAGTTCTGCAATCAAGACAAAGAAATCAACACACCCACACGTAGCGTCTGAAAAGAAATAATCACACACACAAGAACACAAGAGTTGTTTACCCGGTTCATTCACCAACTCGTGAACTACGTCCGGGGGCAATTGCCAAGCCAATATGTTATTAGTCTCTTTCTAATATGTTGGTACAATGTGTTCTAGGCCGAAATTATGCTTATATAGTTATACAAGGAACCCTAACTCAGTTTAAGAAGAGATTCTATTAAACAAGGAAACAAAATCAGACCAGGAATCCTCTTCCCCGACGCCAGCGCGGCCGCGCACCCTAGCAGCACGGGCGCCCTCCTTTGCCGAAGTTCCAACCCCCAATTTTGACCTCCCAGTGCGGTCGCCCTCCACCACGAGCGCGGCCGCTCTCCACCGCAGAATCTCCTCCGACGTTTTTCTTCCTTGCAGTTTAGGATCCAAACCCAACAAGAGGCACCTTGTCGCTGCCCAGAGACTGACCAGGTAATACAGACCATTAGAGAGCTCAACCTCTCTCTCAAACTATCAGCAGCAATGTAATCCTTAAAGCCCCCTGTACTGGCTGTCAACCTAGAACCTCCCTCTATCTCCCAAGAACGCCTAATGACATTAAAGTCACCACCACTCTTCTTTCCCTCGAATATCTAGACAAATAGTCGACGAGAAGGAGCCACTAATCACATCCTTCTTACAGGCTACTCTAGAATCCCAAATGACAACAATACCCCCAGAAGCACCAATTGACGTAAGAAACTCCAACTCATGAAAACGAGAACCCCAAAACTCTTAATAAGAAAATTATTTACCACCTCACGCTTAGATTCCTGGATGAAAACAGCATCAGGGGAAGTTCTCAACAACACCTCTCTCAGTTTCCTTCTCTTTGAGCGATCACCAAGACCGCAAACATTCCAAGATACTATTTTCATGAGACACTTTTGGAATGAACCCTCCTCCCCACAAACTCCCCATAATTCACGGAAGAGGACAACTTAAGCAATTCTCGCTTGCCACTCTTCTCTTTCGACTCGCCCTACATTGCTCGGGAATCTCTAATCTCATTGAATCTCCATTTGAATTATACAATGACAACCCCATTTTATCCACAACAGATTGAGGATCCCGATCATCAGTTTCTCCCCCAAGTGAATTAATGGCACTGAAATTCCCTCTCCACCACAATCTGTTTAGCATAAAAATGAATGAAAGCAATTTGCAAAATGATTAAGTTTTGGTAAAATACCTATTGCATGGTCCATGTAATGCACAAAAGCCCCTGAAAAAGAAAACATCTTATGAGACAACTCTGAAAAAAGAAGAACAAAGTCAAATCGAAAAGATCTAGGTAACGGAGCCAAAGTTTGTAAGAAGAAATCAACTCTGTTTTCAAGAGGCATAAATAGGAATTCTAGAGATTTAATAAACTATGCACAACGAACAAAATTTGCTCTGCGCCGGTAAACATCTTCTCGCCGATGTGTGTGAGAAACAACAAGCGCTTTAGAACCCAAAACAATCTCTCCATTCAAAGTAGAATCGAGTTTTATGTAACAAGATGCAGGAATACATTCATCTATGTTGTTGGTCCCAATATCAAAATTACCTGACTTTGCCACCGAAAGATAAGGGGATATAGGACTATATGGGCATGCACGCAATGTATCTAAAAGAATTACCGATGTCCACATCAAAATTACCCGACTCTCCAAAAATTATAGCAGTCTCGCTTGCCTCACTTCCTTGTTCCATCAACATGTGTCCTTACATGGCTACATCCTTTTTTTAGATTCTCCACGGACTTTATTTGCAAACTCTTTTATACGGTATCTCTATTTTAGTCCAAGTTGATCTTATGTCTATATCCATGCTACAAAACCAAATACCAATAGTGGCTACCTTAGCCAAGAAATTATGTTGGTTCTCCGCATGAAGCTTCCACCACTTGTCACTTGATTCCTCGGTCTACAAGCTTGATTCTCGAATCTACTTCTGTCATCTCTTTGAGCGACGACTTAGCAACCCTTGCATACTTTCCACTACACCAAGGCCTATGTCACGTCAAGGTGGGGATGAATTGGGATAAGTTTGGATGAGATAAGTTTATGTGAAAGTTTGATATACATTGTTGAGCCACGATCTAACAGCTTAAGCTTTTAGATCAAATGGTAACTACATGGTATCAGAGCGTAAGGTCTCGATTTCGATTTCACCCGCTTGCAGTATTACCCAGATTTAAGTTCGCAAAAATTGCACTGTGTTGACATGCCCGAGAATGTGGCATGTTTGAAATTTGGCATGCCTGATAATGTGGCATGTATGTAATCTCTCCACGTGTGCAACCGGGTCACACATGAGGGGGAGTGTGAAAGTTTGATATACATTGTTGAGCTACAATCTAACAGCTTAAGCTTTTAAATCATGCGGTAACTCTAACAGTTTCATCGTATAATGTATAAGCTCTCCTCAAATAATATAAATACATAAACTTAATCTTCTTTTGAGTCTCATCAAGTATCTTATTTTGGAATTACATCATTATGACATTTAACAATACCCCGCCCAACCTTTCTTTACCTGTGTCCCTTACCTATTTTTGCCTTTACCAACTATCCATTGGTTGCACTCGTCTTTCATCTAATCAAAAAGTGACTTTAACCAAACAACCCTTGAAAAAACCAAAATCTACACCATTAGGAAGTTTAGACCACAAACTCTATTGGATTTAAATCTTGATATTCACTATGTTTTTTCTGGGAAATTATCTTATCCTCCGGAATATACATTTAATTGGTGTCAAAATGAGCTGCAATACTCAAAAAAGCATAACAAGATTATGAAAGACCTCTCACTAGACTAAGAAAACACCCCCGTTATACATGCTGGTAAAATTCATCGGTTACATTAGAAGTAAATCCATTTGTTGACCTCCTCATGGAAAGAGAAGGTAATCTTTTCAATATCCCACCAAAATTTTGAACTTTAGTTTAAAACTCTTCAAACTGAATGGGACACCTTACTCGCCAATTGGATAAGGATATACAATACTATCTATAAATATAAGAAGAGTCCACGGAATAGATGGTAAAGGCCAAACTGGCAAAGAGACAAATGGAGAAAAAGGGTTTGGTGGCGTGGTTGAAACTCATAATTTCAAATAAGGGACATTCTAGAATTTAGTGCTTACTTATAGACGGTTGACACTTTCAAATTTACTTTCTCGGTCTTAAATGAGTTTCCATTTTATGAACAAAAAAGGACATTTGTTTTGGAAGGAGGGCATATTCTGTTTGTATAGCTTCTTTTTTGTTGGCATTATTAATCTCAAACATGATAAGCACGATAAATGAGAGGGTTGCTGGCATAGGCACTTATTGTCTTACATGATATTTGAACCCCTTATTTTATGTATTTGCATGTACTTTTGTTTAGTTACTCCCTCGGTCCCTAAATGACTGTCCAAAATTCGTTTAGGGGACAATCTGACAATATTTATGATTCATACAATTTAATGGCAGAGATGCACAAATATTCATGTTATCCACTTTCTAAACATTTAGTTTTGCATGTATAAATGACTAACGATTTTTTTTTGTAATAGAACATTTAGGGACAGTTTTTACTATGAGGACATTTTGGAACAAAAATTCTTGAAAATGGCTATTCATTTAGGGACGGACGGAGTACAACATATTCTGAGAGCTGTACATTGATTGTTTAGATATGAACACCTCTAATTTTCAATTGAACCACTCAAAACTAGTAAGTATGCTAATCTTTAATCAATATTGACTAGGCGCTTCAGAAATGCAAGTTTCTGGAATAAATTCAGTGCACTCTTGACTTCTCTACCTCATTTGCAAAGTTTTAAGCTACCTCATTTGCAAAGTTTTAAGCGTTTCAGCTAGATCCCTATCTTCTTGCCCTCTTCTTCATCCTACAAAAAATCAACCAAAAGGTTCAAGTTATAAACAACTCTATTTGAATGAATTAAAGTTAAACAATGAAACGCAGAGTATGAAATAAATCAGCTTACCCTATATATTCATGAGGTCATCTGTTCCAGCATGGCGGTGAACCAGATTAGAATTGACCGCAAATCCATTATCACCACTTTCCGTCACATAGGCCTTAATCCTATAAACCGTCCAAGTGATCAGACCATTGATTGTTGCAAATCCTCCATGATTGCTTCTTACATTAGGGTCAGAATCAACCAGAATTGGGAACGCTACATTTAAGAGCGATCCGCCAGCAGCATTTATGTCATCACCAGCAGCAGCAGCCAATTCCTTGGTGCCATCTGGCAGTACAGAAATCCCAGAGGGCAGAATTGATATGTAATCTGAATCTCCACAAAGTACAAACCCCGTCGGCTTGCCAGGTTCACCAATGCTCTTCCTGCTCATCACCCTCACATCATCGGCCCCACTTCCAGCCAAAATTGTCCATGTATGAGCAGTGGTTGAGCTCACTCCTTGGTTATAACTTCTAACCAAGCGCACTGCAAGCCTCATCATGCTTCTCCCTCCTTGATTTGATATCCCTGCATTGGCATCAAAAATGTGACAAGCAATAAGATCAGATCATGACTATCAATCAAGGATTTAAATTTTTTTAGAAAGAATATTGCGATGATGTACCCATATAGGCCAAATCACTTGAGAGAATTGAGGCCAGAATGCTTGCTTTACGTTCATATTGACTTCCTAGAGTGCCAAACCAACGTTGTGCCTCAAACAAGAGGCTAGAGTTAATGAGTGGTTTGTAAAGTTGGTGCACAAATCTGTCGTCCACCTCAACATGCTCAACCCAAGCCACCTATTAATCAAAAAGGAGAAAGAAAGAAGTATAATTTAAAAGGGTAAATAAAAAAACAATAAAAGAAGAAAATTTGATAGCCAATTTTCATTTCTACAAAATTAAGGGAGACAATTTTTGGCAACACAGTTTTTTTTTTTTTTTTACTTTTCTTCATTATTCTCACCTTTGAATATCCATTAGCCATCGCTTCAATTAGGCATCCAGATGGTCGGCGACGAAACCTCAATAATGGGCTAGGGTGTGAACTCCCGATTGAAACATCAGCAGTTGCCCATATCCCATCGGCATGTTTCTTATAGTATCTTGCGAAATAAGCAGAGTGGGTTTGCACAATTGGAGCCGGGAGCTGAAACTCTGCAGGCATCTGATACAAACCAAAGTGAAATTAGAATAGCTTTAAAGCGAGACTAAGCATATGAGTTCATAAGTACAAAATCTTAGGCTTCATAGATACTTTTCTTCACTCTTCTGTAATCAATTGCAGTATTACTGCGGATGCAGCTCTGTTAGTCTTGTAATTCATTATGAATCCTTAGAATGCATACTCATGGCTGAAATTTTTATTTCTTTGAACTACAGCCCTACTTGCATGAACTCTGTGCCTTGCAGGTTCGTGTGATTCAATGCATAATTTGCCTCTTTTTTCGTTATAATAGTTAAGTCGAGCTTAGGCTTGAAGGGATTTAACGATATGGGGACACAAAAGGTTATTTTACGCTTGCTTTGGCTGATGGGTTAGGGGCGTAGACAGTGGCGAAGCCAGAATTTAACAAAGGGGGTCAAAACAAGAGTATAAATGAAAATCTTACCTGGACCCGACTCTAACCCAGAACGAGTTTAGGAAGCGCAAAAAAACATACCTAAACCAGACTCTTTGTGGTACTTAGGATATTGTCAAGTTTTGAAGCATTCAGACACGACTCTCTCTAGCACATATCTTTTGCTAAAAAAAAAATCATACGACAAGGTAGGACACGTCTTGGAAAGTGGAAGGGACAAAAGACAAGTTCTTACGAATGATCCCCGGGGCAAATAATGATAATGATTTCACTAAAACTAAGAAAACATAAATATGGTACTCCCTCCGTCAATTGCAGATTTCTTTCAGAAATAATTTAGCCCAAAAAAAAAAATGCTCGTATTCAATTGAAGTTACAGAAGATCCTCATCTGAGACTATCCCTGCCGGACATATTATAAAGGCTTAAGCATGATACGCTGTCACCAAATGATTCCTGGACCCTTTGTATCCCTACTTCTTCTCAACGTCTCATTGTGAATAAACCATGAATGGTGCAAAGTCCTTTTCTCCAACAGGGTAATTATGCCTCTTCTACTTTTCTTGTTTGAAAATTTCACACACCCTTCACCCTTTTTCTTCTTCAAATTTACTCATGCCATAAACCCTTTTCTCTTTTTGAAAATTTCTCACACATACACACACACTACGTTTCTCAGTAATCAAATCACAGAAAGAAAAGGAATAAGGTTAGAAATTTAGAAGAAAAATGGGTAGAAGGCTTGTAATTTCTTGTCTTGTTATCTAAGGTTTTACTCCGTTCAGGTAAATTTTTGCCTTTGTTCTTGGTTTTTGCTTACAATGATTGGATTCTTTGTGTTAAAATTCCATGTGAGGTGCAGGATTTACAATCAGCTGGACAACCTCCCTAAGAGACATGGAAAACGCAAAGAGCTACAAGAAGGGAGTTCAGCTACAGCCTAAGAGGAAAGCGAGAAAGAACATAGAGGTCGTATGTTTAAAAGATAGAACCGTATCAGGAGACTTATTGGGTTGTATATATATATATATATATATATTATGAGAAAATAAAAAAGAGAGCTTGGTTTTATGAAGGTGAAACATTTTATAAGAAAAGAAAAAGAAATTAAAACTGAACTTCCTAAGCAAATTATAATTCTAGCACCCTCTAGTAATATTATATGACCATAATAAAATGATATTTTGCAATGAATTTATGAGTAATATAAGTAGTATAGTGGTAGTATGTTAGAAATTAGAGCCGTTATTGAAGATGCTGGTTACTAGAGAGAGGACAACCTAATTTTGTAAAGTAAGAAAGATTGCAAAGAGGTAAAGAGAATGTTAGTGTTTCATTACACAAATTTCTTCCGCAATTCAATAGTGCCAAACCCCAAATCTTAAACATCTAACGACCTACTCATGATGTGGTATGTGTAACAAAGAGTTGAATGAAAAAAAAGTATAATCAAGATTTAACCATGAAGAAATAATATTAAAAAGAAAAAGAGCAGGTACTTAAAGTGTACCTTGCTATTTGAAATACAGAATGTAGCCACCTTTGGATAAGTCTCAATGTTGTATATGGAGACAAGACAAGATCCTTTCTTCTTTATGCCCACTTCTGTCACGATCCTTGACAGTGTAGAGAACCATTTATTTACAACAACCATTTCCACCTTCAGATCCTTGCAGAACTTCCCTCGCAGCCCCAACACACCCCCACACCCCACACTCATTTTTTTCATTATTTTGTTTAATGTTCCACAATGTGAATGACTGCTCGCAACTTGTCCAGTGACATCGACCCAATAAAGCAATTTCTGGTTTTTACTATTGTATGTTTCTATATGATAAGGAATAAGCCACTACTTTGTGTCTATCCTGCATTAAAATTAAAAAACAAATGATGCAAGAGTCAGAAAACTAATTTATGGTCACTCTCTGACATTCAACAATGAAAATAAGTAACCATTTACAAGCCAACAAGAATTATTTTTAGAGATTCAACTTTAATTTTGACTGCCAGACGTGAAACCGTAAGATTGCTTAAAACACTTCCTGTGCTCATATGATGCTAAGATAAATAGAATAGGATCTATGAGAAAGAAGGCTTCTAGGAATTATGCCCTATGGTAATGATAATCTATCTGGATATTTTTGCACAAATCAACAAGAAAGAACTCTATCACTATATCTTGTAATAGCTCAAACAATTGTATAATACCATAGAATGAGAAAAAATTGCAGAGATCGTGTCATAAAGAACAAAAGGCAAAACCATCGAAATTAAATATGATTCATAAGAACAATGGTCTTACCATTGGGCTCATTTGTTTACATCATTTCATTTTCTCATTCATCGTCTTCGTTGTGCACCTGAGTACCTATCATGCTATATCAAGGCAAAAGCAATGAAAAAGCTGGGGATCTGGAATGTAAGAACCAAACAAATTTTGCGAGTCATTTAGCTTTGCATGTAGAAAAAAAATCCAATAAGGTTTATAGATCTAATGAAGCTAAACTATAAGTACAAGAACACCAGTTCAGTCAAATATTTTTTTTAAAAAAAAACCATATGATGCCTCCTCATTCAGTAATCAAAATGCGTATTATGACTACTAAGCAAATCAGTAAAAATAAGCGTACCTAGAGTTGGACTGAAAAAATACAACCGTTTTTCATTAAAAAAAAAAAAAAGTGTACCTAGAGTTAGACTGAAATAAATAATTTTTTGTACCGACAGCTAGTTCAGATACCTCTCTAATATTTGAAGACACGAGACAAGCATGCATTGCAAATTGAAGTTTCCGATCAGTAGAGGGGATTGGAATCAAAGATATGCAACCACACTAAACTGTAATTAGGAAAAAAATCTAGACAAGCATGCATTGCAGATTCCAATTTCAGATCAATAGAGGGAATTGGAATCAAAGACATGCACCATCATTAAACTATAATTAAGTAAATAATCTACCAAATCAAGCAGTAAAGAACGAAGTTTTGCTTGTAATCTAAAATAGCAGCTAATTTCAGCAGATATCAAGTAGATTGATTACCAAAGAAAGAAAAGCACAATACTTGAACGAGAAAATCAGACACAAATTGAATGAAAAGAATCAACTAGACAAAAAACCTGTGATGTAAAGTTCTGTTTCAGATTCAAACAAGCAAATTGAAATAAGAAATTACCCTAGCAACAAGATTAGAGTTTCTCTTGTTGAGTTTTTGACTGTACTGAAGCAGATTTTTATCAAACATTTGAGGAAGAATTGCAGGGTTGAGGAGGAGAAAAAATATCTTTGGCAATGCCTGCAAGAGCTAGATCTCATTTAAAGAGGAAGAGGCGGAGAAAAAGAGACTCTGCATGACCAAACACGCACAAGATGGGGACATTTGGAGATGCGTCAAGTTTCCAAGTGTTAGGTAAATGTGTAAATGCATTTGCAACTATCATCAACAAATTTGTTACTTTTCATGGTGAAAAATTTAATTTTTACCAACTCTTAGCTGTGGCGATAAACTTTTTGCTAGGGCTGCGATCACCACCACCACTCTCCACATTAGTACGATATTGTCTGTTGGAGACCAACGCCCACAGATTTGTTTTTGGGATCTCTCAAAAGGCCTCATACTAATGAAGTGGGTGGGTGCTCTTACATACCTGATAATTATTTGCTCAATTGCCGATGTGGGACTTTGGGTTGACACTCCAACAATACTCCCCTCAAACCAAAGACAACACCACCGGTGTCTCCTATGGCCCATCCAGCGATCTCCTATGGCCCATCCAGCAAAAGCTTGTACCAATCGCCGCCATTCACCCACGTGACACACTGCCTTAACACCAATTTAGAATGACTTATAGACTCCATTCACAATTGCACACAAGGGGAATCCCACACATAATTGCACACACACGGTCCACCGCATCGAGCTCATCTGAACTATGGCTCAGATACCATTTGTTAGGACCGCGATTACTACCACCACACTCCACATTATTATGATATTTTCCGCTTTGGGTCCAACCCGCACTTATTTGTTTTTGGCATCTCCCAAAGGATTCATACTAATGAAGTGGGTGGGTGCTTTTATATGCATGTCAATTATTTGCTTAATTGTCGATATGGGACCTTGGGTTGACACTCCAACACTTGTACCTTTGTCCGGAGAATTAACACCTTTTGGCACCGATGAGTAAACCTCATTAATGTTTTGGCGATTAAGCACAAATATTTTGAAGGACTTGAAACAAGCTTAATCACGCCAAATGTAGAAGATTTAGGTGCAACAACAACTCCGCAAAAGATAGAAAAACTAAATTAAATAATTAATAAAAATTGCTTCATTCTTTTCAAGTGTAATGTAGAAAGCCACGCTCTAAGTGCACTACAAGTGTTAGCTAAAATAATAAATCTTTTGTTGATCTTAGTGAATTATAGATTCATTACAACAACAACAAAGCAATAATACCAAATTGATTTGGGGTCGGCTAACATTAATCATCGTGTGGATTCACCAATAAAGAAATGAGAAAACAATGAAAAAGTGAATAGATGACAAAATATAAAATAAATATTTGTGAAAACTAAGAAGATATTTTAAAGAAGAAATAAGTATGAAGAAAATCAAGAGAAACAAGAATAACAATGCATACGAAAGATCAAAAAAATATAATAATAAAATCAAAAAAAAAAAAAAATCCACTCTGTCCTCTCTAACACTATATTTTTTTTCAATTTCAAGTAGACTCATATATAGCTTTCAATCACCTTAATATATTTTTACTAGCCCTTCCCTAAACCTTCATCATCATATCACTTTTTCACTCTTCATGCCTCCCAACGGGTGTATCACTTGGTCTCTCTGTCACACCCCACCTCTATCGATTCTCCCCCATCATATTTTCAATAGATGCAACTCCTATTATCACCTTAATCACCTCATTTCTCAACCAATCATTTGATCCTTCCTTGTATATCCACACATCCACCATAGCAAACGCATCTCCACTACAATCATTTTATAAACGTGACATTGTTTCACGGCTCAACAATAAGTGCCATATAATAGTGTGCATCTAATTGTCGTTCAGCAAAATTTTACATTTAATCGATATGACATGCTAGAATCACATAGAAACCTTGTTACACTCTTTCCACTTCAACCAAGCTGCTTTGATTCTATGAGTTACATCCCTACCCTACTCGACATCATTTTGACTAACATATCCAAGATAGCAAAAAATGTCAAAACCTTGGACAATCTTCCCATTGTAGGTGATCGCAATGTCTTACTGCTTTATGCTAAATTTACACTCAAAATACTCGGTCTTGCATCCACTCAGCCTTAAACCTCGAGATTCCAATTTATTTTCAAAATCTTTTGTTTCATCAATCAATAGAATATCATATGCGAACATCATACACCATGGTATATCATCTTGAATTCACCATACACCATGTTTGATTTATCTTGATTCTGCATATTTCGGAGATAGAGGTATTGATGTTGCTTGTGGTTTTGGGTGTATTTGATGTTGGGATTGAGTTGGCAGCATGGTAGTGTTCTCCATCGGCTGAATGTGAATGTTGTGGACGAGTTGGCTGTTAACAGGGAAATGGTAAGGACTGAAGAGACACGGTTCAGATGCAGTTGGTGGTGGGTATATAAATGCCTGCAGGAGCAAGTTAGCTGTCCATTTGTGAGCTATTGACTGAGATAAAAGGCCACATAAGATAGCAAATCTGACAAATAAGTGGGGCAATTGTCAGGTGGGTAGAAAGCGCGTTTGGGATACCTATCTGAAGAGAAAAAGTAAATTGTAGGATGATGCCTCCTTGACTACCCATAGGCAGAATCTGAGGCAAATCTTTGCACCAAATACCATGCCCTGTGCTAAATCAATAGTCATTTATCTCTCTTATATCATTCAGTCTGACCGACTCTCCAATTAGTGGTCGTTTAGTAAGCAACAGTGGTAATTCTATCCTATGTGGGTTGACTAGAATGGCATGTAACATACACTAAAATGGCATGGAATGAAATGTTTGTTCTTGTGCACCAAATGAGCTCATATTCTAAAATGTCTAAATAGTCTATGTACAGCTCTCTGAGTGTGTACTTGTTGTAACTGAAACAAAATTACATGCAGACATAATAAAGGGTTCAATCAAGTAGGACAAAAAAATGTCTATGCAGGTAACCGCACCCTCATCCTGATTATCATGATACCATCTGTTCCCACATTGTTGCGAACCATACTGGCATTATTCACGACCTCAAAACCATTATTACCACTTCCTGTCATATAGGCCTTAATTTTATCAACAATCCAAGTGATCAGACCATTGAATGTTGCAATTCCTCCAAGATTGATTCTTGCATTAGGGTCAGAATCAACAAGAATTTGGAACACTACAGTTAAATTCAATCACAGGAGTTGGAGTTTATGAATCACTTTTTTACCACAAAGATTCAGTGGCTTAGATAATTTCATGAGTCTGAAAATTATTATCATAAATATAGCTTTTGGAAAATGACTGAAATTTACAGAGACTCGAAATAACGAGACACAGTCATCTGTATCCAAAAGTGTCCATGTATAAGCAGTGGTTGAGCTCACTACTATAATTTCTCACCAGTCTCGCAGCAAGCCTCATCATGCTTCTCCTTCCTTCTTGATTTGATATCCCTGCGATTAAGTACCCATATTGGCCAATGAATAAGATCAGATCATGACTATCAAGGATTCAGATTCTTTTAAGAAAGAGTTTTGAGATTATGTACCCATATTGGCCAAATCACTTGAGGTAATGGAGGCAAAAACGCTTGCTATACGTTCACATTGACTTCCTAGAGTGCCAAGTCAACGTTGTGCCCCAAGCACGAGGCTAGAGTTAGCGAGTGGCTTGTATAGTTGGTGCAAAAATCTGTCGTCCACCTCAACATGCTAAACCCAAGTCACCTATTGATCAAAAAGGAGGAGAAAGAGAGAAGTGAGATTTAAAAGGAAAAATAGAAGATTAATAAAAGAAGGAAATCTGATTGATGTTCACATCAACAATGACTAGCTCATAAATCCTACAGCTGATCTATAACTCACAACTAGATTTTGTGAACACACTTTTTTAATTTTCCCCATGATTCTCACCTTTATCATTATCTGAAGAGATGATGCAACCATGTCGGGCATTCATCACTTTATTATTTCTTACAGCGGTTAGATAGATAGCATCAAATATTGCTACCAACAACAGATCCTGGTGCTTGCCTATTGTGCTGGGTCAGCATAGAGCATACTACACGTAGATCTTTATTTTTCAAACAGCATAGTTAAGACTTGAAGTAAGAGAATAACATACTTAAAAAACCACCGACCTGCCGCAAACCGCCACCATAACCACTCATCACTATCGTAGTCAGCATAATTAGATATCCATCTATTTTTTAATTGGTTTTTTTAAATTAATGAAGGCCTAAAGCTATTACCAGATTCACACTTGAAAGTGTCTTTGGTGGGGTTTGAACCCCTGACCTTTCATATTGAAAGGGATACCGGATGCCGCTTGAGCTAGAGCTAGCGCTCTTTGGAACTTAGATACCCATCTGGCTCCATCTGGCTTGCACGTAAGAATTCAACAGATTGTAACCAAAACTGGGAGATATAGCCTCATTCTAGCCAGCCAATGAGCATTTTATGTGACCCAATAAATCACACACTCAGTACTAAAGAAAGGGAAATATGGTCTCATTCTAGAGGATTGATGCAATATATTTCTTTTGTGGCTCCAAAACAGTAACCTATAACATTCGTTGGGGATTATTTAGACCCGCTGACATGTCTTATCTAATGACATATGGAGTACCATGCATCCATTTGAGGAAAAAAATCATGTTGGTTACCAAATCTCTAATCAAATAAATACTTATGCTCTTCTTTAATTGGTGTCCAGACTAAATTGTTATTTTTCTCCAAAGTATAATTAAATATTTTCTTGAAAATATGTTCATCAATACGAGAGAATGGGGTTGAGTTACATTGAAAGAAATGGTGAACTACAAGGGTAACCTAGGCCTCTTCCACTTAGTTTAATTTTTGTAGCAAGTCGACACCACTATGTAGATATTTTCAAAGGCATAGGGCATATAGGTCAACTATGGGGATAATAGAACATTGAGTCAAAGTAAACGCGATATTAATACCAGCAAAGTCAACAACAGACCGACCAAAATGTTATAAACTAAAACAGCTGCAGAAGAACTTAGATCACAAAAACCAACACAACGGCTGGAACATGATGTCTGTAAAAGGGCTTAGAAAACAAAAGTTGACTGTAGTCAAATTATTTAAAACAAAGCAACTATAAAGTTTGCAAGAAAGACCTTTAATTACCGATTCACCCCCATCGTCTGAAGTGAAAACGCTTATTCTGTATGAACTTGATCATCTTTACTCCATGAAAGTGTTCCAGTGATAAAGGCTGCTTCTCTAAGTGAGCAAAGAGTCCATTTCATTCGTCTTATTAATCTTGTACCATTTCTTCATCTCCCTCATGTTCATGTCATAGATATATAAATATAATCTACGATCATAATCAGTCTTGTCGTGCTTGAACACCAAATATCTGCCCTTTTCCATACCACCAACAGGGACAAGGTTTTTCAGAGGTGGCAAAAGAGTAATTTCACCACCTGCAAACTTAATACTTTCTTTCCTGATGTAATCTCTCTGGTCCCACAAACTTGCCCTTGAAATGATGGAATAAACAAAACACGGATCAATCTGACAGAACAGAGTTTCTTTCAGACCCCTATTCCCAGATTTTGGAGTATTCCTGGACTGATTTAAAGGAGAAACCCCATGCACCCATTGCAATACCCCCCCCCATTGTGGGGTCCTTAAACAAAACTGTTAGGTCCAGATGACACAATTAAAAAACACTACCTCAAAGAATTAGTAATAGACTTGTACATACTGGTGTGGTAATACTACCAATTAAGTTAGTTAAAAGTCATAGAAATATATTTTGGTTGCATCACAAGCACAAGAAATCATTGTCAAATCTTCCATCAAAGGACCTTCTAATGACCAACCAACAGAACAAGGAGTTGAGACCATGCGAATCTAGACAACAAAGATTAGATCGACTATGAGGATAGACAAACTCATTACCTGGATTCTTTCAGCCAATATGTTCAGCCCGTCGCTTTCTGCAGCTCGAGGACTTGCAACTTCTCCCCAATCTCTTCAATAAGGCATCAGCATGTTTCTTGCAGTATCTTGCGAAATAGGCAGAGAGAGTTGGCACAATTAGAGTCTGGAGCTGAAACTCTGCAGCCATCTGATACAACCCAAAGTGCGATTAGAATAGCTCTAAAGCGAGACTTAAGCATATATGTTTATATGCACAAAATCTTAGAAAGGAGAACCATACTACATGCACGATTCCATTAAAAGTCACAGCTACACCAGGATATATGATGTCAAGTAACGCAGCGGAACTAAAACGAACAGAAAAGAGTTGAATAATTCCTCGTCAAAGGATCTTAAACAACCAAAATAACGAACAATTCAAAGGGAACGTTCGACCTCTTCGAATCCACGAATAGGGTTTAACAAGCCAATATTGACTTCAAGGAATAATCCTTAATTTGCAAAGCAAAAGTAATTCAATAATAAGAGTTCTGCCTCAACCATAATGAAAACAAAGTATTTATATGACCTAAGAAACCTGAAAACCTAATTTAAAACGGAATTAAAGAAATACCCAAAACACCCCTACTTATAATTCGCAAACTGGAAAGAAAATAAAACGCAGTGCTGAAAATCCGTCATAAGCGCGGCCGCCCTCCTCACGAGCGCGGTCGCGCACTTGTTCCGTAACTCTGGTCTCTCGCCAGCGCGGTCGCTCCTCCCTCCAGCGCGGTCGCTCTATTGTGCCGAGAGAATGTCTTCAACAACCCTCCATCGAGCGCGGCCGCTCTCGTCTCCTGCGCGGTCGCCCTCGTCGTCAGAGCCATGCCATCTTCGTGATCTGCTGGAACTTGTGCTACATCATTTTCCCCCACTTTAAAAGGATTCGTCCCCGAATCCGCATCGCTATATAAAGGATCATCCGGGTAGAAATCAACCAAATCCGACACATTGAAAGTAGGCGAAATATTCCAACCAACCGGCAAATCCACCACATACGCATTGTCATTTATCTTCTTCACCACTTTGCACGGGCCAATCTTCTTCGGATGAAGCTTGCTATATGTTCCTTGAGGGAAACGTTCCTTTCGTAAATGAACCATAACCATATCCCCCACAGAAAACACCTTTTGACGCCGTTTCCGATTTGCAGCTTCCTTGTACTTTGCGTTGGACTCTTCAATGTTCCTCTTCACCTCCGCTTGCACAGAATCAACCATCTCAGCCAAATTTTTCGCAGCAACACTATACCCCAGTAAGCTAGGCAACGGAACCAACTCCAAAGTATGAGTAGGAGCCCTCTGATAGACTATCTCGAACGGAGACATCTTGGTAGTTCGATTGATCATGTTGTTGAAGGCAAATTCCGCAGTAGCCAACACCAAATCCCACTTCTTGGGATGATCACTACACAAACAACGGACCATGCTACCCAAAGTTCGATTTACCACCTCTGTTTTGGCCATCAGTCTGCGGATGAAAAGAAGCTGCTAAATTGCAAACTGTACCAAAAATCTTCCAAAGAGTACGCCAGAAGTGATCGAGGAACTTCGTGTCACGATCGAGAGGTAATAGTCTTTGGAACCCCACTAAACGAACAATTTCCTTGAAAAACAACCCATGATATATGTGCGGCATCAGCGAGTCTTCCTACAAAGAATAAAATGAGTCATCTTCGAAAAACGATCAACCACAACAAGCACTGAATCATTGGACCTTTGAGTACAAGGTAACCCAAGCACAAAGTCCATAGAAATATCCGCCCATGGCTTATCAGGAACCGGCAAAGGAGTATACAACCCCGTATTTTGTAGTGCCCCTTATTCGTACCGGCACACCATACATTTCTGCACAATCTTGTAGGTATCCCTCCGGATTTGTGGCCAAAAGTACTTCTTCGTAACTAACTCAACTGTCTTGTCACGCCCATGATGACCATACCTATGAATCTCATAAATAAGACTCTCACGGACAGAACCCTGCGGAATGCATAACTTGTCCATGAAGAACAAAAATCCATCTTGCAGCAAAAATAAGCTAGCTTGAACACCATCACGACACCTGGCCCAAGCATCTGCAAAATCAACATCAGTCTCATACAAGTCCTTCATACACTCAAACCCGATAACCACATTCTTCATAGTAACTAACAAATGTGCCCGACGACTCAAAGCATCCGCAACCTTATTAGTCTTCCCACTCTTGTGTTTGATAACAAAAGTGAATTGCTGCAAATAAGCTACCCAACGAGCATGCATACGTGAAAGAGATTTCTGACCATTCATATACTTCAAAGCCTCATGATCAGTATGAAGAACAAATTCACGATGCAATAAATATTGCTCCCAATGCTTAATAGCCTGAACCACTGCATAAAACTCAAGCTCATAAGGTGTCCACTTTCGTTTAGCCTCCTCCAACTTTTGACTCATGAAGGCAACCGGCCTCTTCTCTTGAATCAAAACAGCCCCTATCCCAATCACAGAAGCATCCGTCTCAAGCTCGAAAGGCTTAGAAAAATCCGGTAAAGCTAGCAAAGGAGCACTAGTCAATTTCTCCTTAATTAGAGCAAAACTAGCATCCGCCTCATCACCCCAATGGAAACCACCTTTTTTCATACATTCGATGTCAGACCACAATGGAACTAAAGTTGCGAATAAAACGACGATAAAAAGTAGCCAAGCCATGAAAGCTACGTACCTCGCTAACAGTAGTGGGAGTAGGCCACTCTCTAATAGCCTTTATCTTGTCTTCATCAACTTGTATACCTTCCGCAGAAACAATGTATCCCAAGAATAATAACTTATCAAGCATAAAACAACACTTCTTGAGATTTATAAACAATTCATTCTCCCTTAATGCCTGCAACACTGACTGTACATGCCCAACATGTTCCTCTTCCGTCTTACTAAAAATCAAGATATCATCAAAATAGACCACCAAAAACTTACCATTGAAGGGCTTTAATACTTGATTCATCAAACGCATGAAAGTACTAGGTGCATTTGATAAACCAAACGGCATCACCAACCATTCATACAATCCCTCCTTGGTCTTGAAGGCTGTTTTCCACTCATCACCCGGGCGAACACGTACTTGGTGATAGCCACTCCTTAGATCAATTTTAGAAAATATCTTAGCACCACGAAGCATGTCTAGCATATCATCAAGACGAGGAATGGGAAAACGATACTTAACCGTAATTTTATTAATAGCCCGACTGTCTACACACATACGCCAAGTCCCATCTTTCTTAGGAACCAATAGGCGGAATTGCACAAGGGCTCAAGCTCTCCTGAATATAACCCTTCTTCGATAAATCCTCCACGCTCCTTCAAAATCGCATGTTCTGGACTCATTCTATAATGAGCTAGATTAGGAAGAGATGCACCGGAACCAAGTCAATGTTATGCTTGAATATTACGCAAGTGGAGGCAACCTCGCAGGCTCATCAGGCATAACATCACGATACTCGTGTAACAAAGCCTCCAAAGACTTGGGAACCAAACAAGCTGAACCGGACACACCCTTTCGACCACCGCAAAACACATGTAGCTTCATCAATATCACTCGAAATTCATTAGCGGTCTGAGAAAGCAATAGGCTTCTTCATCTTCTTAACATAAGGATCTCTATCTCGTAAAGGACACAAGTTAAAACGTGCACCATCTTTCTTAAATTGAAGAATATTATCTCTCCCCTTATGTACCACATCAAGATCAAATTGCCAAGGTCTCCCCAACAATAAATTGCAAGCGATCATATCAATAATGTCACGAGAGAATAGCATCCTTATAACGACCGATAGAGAAAGGAACAAGGCATTGTTCGTGTACCTTAATTTTGCCGACGGAGTTGATCCGCTGACGGAATAGGGTGTAGGATGGGCGGGACCTCCAATTTTAGCTTGTCCACCAAATCACGAGCCACCAAATTCTCGCTGCTCCCAGCTGTCAATGATGATGCGAATATCGAAGTCTTTCACCTTCCCTTTGGTGCGAAAAATCCGTGCCTACTGGATCCTCCTCCTCCTTCGGCGTAGTCAACATAAGTCTATTAACTACGAAAGACCCGTGATCTTCCACACCCTCGTCATCACCATTGGGATCCTCCCAATATTTCGGACCATCTTCCTCCTCTCCGCCATCACCGGTATCGTCACGATCCACCATATTAGTACTCTTACGGAGGTGACAACCACTAGAAATATGCCCGGTTTGCCCACACTTAAAACACTTGTTACCAAAAGTTTTGGCGTAAGGGTTAGTGTTTTGTTGGCCAGTAGAATTATTGGGCTTTCTAGTTTGTGTCGGCTGACTAGCTGCAGGAACATCATTCTTCTCCTCCGACGCCTTAGCACCAATAGCCTGTGTCTTATCTTGAGCCAAACCCTTGCTTCCGGAATAAGAACCTCCAAAGTTCCTGACAATAGGGCGAGGTCTAGAAAGTTGCTTCTCCACCGTGGTAGCCCTGTCAATCGCGTCCTCCAAAAATTCATGAGCATGCAACTCCACCACATCTCTGATGTTGGCACGAAGGCCAGTAACGAATCTCGAAGCTTGCTGAACATCCGACTCTCCCAAATCACAACGAGCTGATAGAGTATGGAATTCATGTGAATATTCCGCCACACTTTTCGCCCCCTGTCTACACTCCAAAAACTTTTGATAGATAACATGACCATAATTCTTGGGTAGAAAACGTTGACGCAAAGCTAGCCTCATCTGTGGCCATGTCTGAATTGGCTCCCGAAACTCCCTACGTAACTGATTACTCAGTTGCTTCCACCACGCAGAAGCACCCCCACGCAGTTTATAGGCTACATATGGTACCTTCCTATCCTCCGGAATACCCATCAACGCGAAAAACTTCTCAACCTCTTCTAACCAATCCGAAAACTCGATCATATTCAAATCACCAGAAAAAGATGGTAAATCAGCCTTGATTTTCGGCAACTGATCATTAAGATTATTACCTTCTCTTCTCCCATGGTTTCTATCACCACCAGGCGGTTGAGCTCGACGGCGGCCCTCCCCTCGATCTTCCGGTTCAAAATCAAGATCATCTCTGTGCCCGCGATTGCCTTCAACCCTCAAACCGCGCAAAGCCTCCAAAAGTTCAGTATGTTGGCGATCTTGGATTGTTGCACGCTCCGTAGCTTGTCTCTCCATACGATCAAGGATCGCTATAACCGCGGCTTGGTTGTCTGCGTTGTTGCCACCGTTGTTTCCCGCCATCTCTTCCAAGGATCAACCTTGCTTTGATACCAATTGATGTCAAGTAACGCAGCGGAACTAAAACGAACAGAAAAGAGTTGAATAATTCCTCGTCAAAGGATCTTAAACAACCAAAATAACGAACAATTCAAAGGGAACGTTCGACCTCTTCGAATCCACGAATAGGGTTTAACAAGCCAATATTGACTTCAAGGAATAATCCTTGATTTGCAAAGCAAAAGTAATTCAATAATAAGAGTTCTGCCTCAACCATAATGAAAACAAAGTATTTATATGACCTAGGAAAGCTGAAAACCTAATTTAAAACGGAATTAAAGAAATACCCAAAACACCCCTACTTATAATTCGCAAACTGGAAAGAAAATAAAACGCAGTGCTGAAAATCCGTCATAAGCGCGGCCGCCCTCCTCACGAGCGCGGTCGCGCACTTGTTCCGTAACTCTGGTCTCTCGCGCCGCGGTCGCTCCTCCCTCCAGCGCGGTCGCTCTATTGTGCCGAGAGAATGTCTTCAACAACCCTCCATCGAGCGCGGCCGCTCTCGTCTCCTGCGCGGTCGCCCTCGTCGTCAGAGCCATGCCATCTTCGTGATCTGCTGGAACTTGTGCTACATCAATATAGAACCCCACAGTTTGAGCCCTTAAAATGATGGAAGTAAAAATACTAGACCACTGATACTGATTATCAAAGTAGACGAACTATTAGCTCTCATTTTATTGTAAAATGGGTGTACACAAATTTATATTGAACATATTCCCAATGGTAGGAGAGGAGCACCAATCCATTTATTGCAGCCAATTTTATTTTTTATGGTCAGGGAAAATATGCAATAATTAAGAATACCGATTGAAGAAAAATAACCACCACTTTAAAACCTAATATGTAAGACATGCCATGTAACTTCTATAGGGTACATTTCAGGGCATGCAAGATACTTCCCACCGTGCCATTTGAATTTTCAAAAAAAAAAAAAAACATTGGGCACGGGAATTAAGAGGAAGTATATAATATTAAGGTGTTGTGAGTGTGGATAATGGGGTGGGAGAGAGAAAGTGGGATAGGAAATAGTAAGTGGATAGTGGTTGTGAGTATTACAAGTGAGCTCCACTAATAAAAAAGTATTAGAAACTTGTCATTTTGGGATTTGCAATTATAAGTGGGACAGCCAAAATGACAAATTTTGCAAGTTCAAATGGGACGGAGGGAGTAGTCAATAATTATCTATTCGCATAGCCTAAGTGTATGGACACACACACATATATAACCAAATACAATAACACATTACCCCGGTGCCGCAAAGGCTCCCACCTACGGTGAGATAATGGGGGTTGGATGTACGCAGTCTTGCTCCTGTATTAAAGCACACAAAGGCTGTTTCCCGATGACCTATAATGAAAATTGCGTCGAAAATTGCATGAACTGTTTGCAACTTCATAATAAAGAAGCACATACAGTTTAGTGAGCCATTTTGCTTTACTGCATCATATTCCCAAGCCAAAAAATAGTGAGTCTTTAGCTCCATCGGAGATGATGGACGACACATATATAACCAAATAAGTACATAAAATACAATGACTACATCTACAGGACTATGCAGTTTCAACTTAAGCATTGAGAATATATGATATACTGATGAAGAATGTTTTGTGTGTGCTTACATTGTCACTTCTTCCTGATTGGCGTTTCCTGCATCGTTGAATCCATCCTTGTTGTCGTTCATGCATGGGAAATTGGCATATCATTGAAACAACTGCCATTACATTTTCCTGCATGACGGGTTTTGTATCATGATAAGCGATTAGAATTAATTTAACTATTAATGACTTATTGGGTTTTGAATCACGTCTATTTGTATAGCCTAAGCATATGGACATACGCACATACAAGTAGTATAGAGGTCGTATGTTAATAGATAAAACAGTATCAGGAAACCATGGTTACTAGAGGAATCACAAATGAATTTCTAAGCAGTACAAGTACTCAGATAATCATAACTCGTTTTGCAATAAATGTCATGGTTCACTGGCGGCCAAACTGAGATTGGAGCAGCTAATTGCAGTGGCTCGAATCTCCTAATGAAGCATTATAGTGATTAAAAAATATACTCCCTTCGTCCTAGCCGAGAGTTCAAAATTTCCCAGGGTCGTCCCACCTGAAAGTTCAAAATCCCAAAATGGATTTTTTTTACTTCTTTATTTGTGGGACCCACATGTCATACTCACAACAATTATTCACTAACTATTCCCTACCCCACTTTCTCTCTCCTACCCAACTATCTACACTCACAACACATCACCTTTTCCTTAATTCTTGAAGCCACTCATTTTTTGAACTTTCGACTGGGACAGAGGGAGCATATAGCAATAGGAAAATATGAGGAAAAAAAATAGCTTGGTTATAAGAAGGTAACATTTTAAAAGAAAAGAAAAAGAAATTTTAAAACTGAACTTCCTAAGCAAATTAGGATTCTAGTACCCCTAGTCGTATTACATGACCATAATAAAATGATTTTTTGCAATGAAGTTCTAAGGAATATAGTGGTATAGTGGTAGTGTGTTAGAAGTTAGAAACATATTATTGAAGATGTTGGTTACTAGAGAGAGGACAGATAAAATTCTAAACAATACAAGTACTTCAAAAGCTCATACCTGGTTCTGGTTGTAAATGCCATTGTTACGCGGCAGCCCAACTGAGATTGGAGTAGCGTCAATAACGTTCATCAACTCATAGTCTCCTTGTTGATTCGAACTCTGATAGAGGTAGAAGTCAATATAATTAAGCAATATTGTTATTAATAAAGTTATATAAAATGTTGTTGCATATTCAAGGGTTTTCTGCAATAAACTTAGAATGTGAAATATCTAATGAGTTATTTTACATGCAGAGAACTCTATGAGGCATAAAATGCTACTTATTATGGAGGTTTGGTTTCCATAAGAAGAAAATTAGTTGTTGGTTGATAAATAAAGTTTGTACACATCTTGTGCAGTGGACAATTGTTTATAGGGTAGTAGTTGACAGTTTTTGTCCCTGACATGTACAAATGAACTTCGAATGTAAGTCGCTACTTGAAATGACTATGTGAAAGTGCTAACCTCTACCAATTTTCTTTATCACATATCATTCAGCCCTAGCATTTGATATGTAAATTAAAAGGGTAAAACAATAAAATAGAAAAGGGTATTATCCACACTTCATTTCTTCTTCACTTTGCAATCCTTTTCCTTCTTATATACTACCTCCGTCCCGGAGTAAGGTTCACACCAAGGGTTTGCACGCTTATTAAGAAAATATAAAGAAAGATGGTAAAAAATCAAGTGGGTTGGGGGATATAATTGTCCAAAACAATATTCAAATGCAAGTGGTGAAATTACCCGATCCGATGCTCGAACGCATGGGAAGTTTGAAAATGTTTTAAAAATTTGGACGGATGAATTTCTTTAAAAAGAGAGTCGTCATGCCGTTTTGTAAGCCCAAAACATTGACAAAAGGCTTTTTGGTATAAGATTTTGAGTTCGTAAGTCACGTTACGCCTCGTGAAGAGATTTTAGTTCTCACCCGAAACGCTTCATGTCTATTAGTCTTTCTAACTTTTTTTGAAAGTTGTGTGCGTGTGTGTAAGATCGAATGGTTTTATAACTAAGAGAAAGAAGAGAAAACTGTGCAATTTTTAGAAAACAGTTTGTTTTGATAAAAAAAAGGGGTAAATAAATCTGAAACTAGAAAAAACCTAACAAATGTCACAGTTTAGAAACTGATACGTACGGATCAATGCTCCTTTACAAGGAGGTCCATATGGATCTCTATGTGTAGCAAGCCGTTTTTGTGTTTTATCAGTTAATTTCTACATGTTCCTAGGATTAGAGCTGAAAACAGCAAAGTTGACAGCTCCTGTAAACTGACCAAAAAGTTAACATAAAACATGGAAAAAGAAAGCCAAACATTCAATCCCAAGGTTTATCATCTCCAAGCTCTATAATAGTACAACAATGGAGGTTTTTTGAGCTTTTCTTAAGAGAAAACAATGGGGATTGTTTGTTTAAAGTAGAGGAATGATAGACCTTTTGAAGGTAAACTTGAACTTTTGTCACATTTTAAGGAGAAAATGGAGAGAATTAGGGTTACATCATTATTGCAACCTTAATCCCTAGAACCACATCTTTAATATAAATGATGAGTTCATCCTTGTACACTAGGGTTACTTATATCATAGTAACTTCAAAAAAAGGTAGATTAAAAAGATGATTTAGGAAATGAAGATATTTGAAAGTAAATAAGGAAAGACAATGCTTGAAATAATTATAAACAAACCACTATCTCCATAAGACTTCCATTTTTAAGCACATTATGCATGAAAGCCTTTTAGGATCATTTAGTTGGTTTGGATCTGCAATGTGCAAGAACAAGTAAAAGACTACATTGTAAATGATAGATTTAACAATAATGATTCATAAATAGATTAAAGACTTGAAAATGAGAGATTAAGGTGTTATTAGGGTTTGAAATAAGATTTCACCAATGTTGGTTCTTTCTATCTTCCTAAGGCTTGATTTGTTGGAAAAGTGTTTGTTTTTAAGGTGATAAGGAGAGAAAATTATGCCCTCACTACAGCAGAACCTACCCTAATACTCTCAAATATCACTCTTAACTTGTGTGTCCCAAATGAAGGAAAAAGGGGGATGTATTTATAGATTTTTGGAAGTGCAAGGTGGTCCGTACGGTTTTGCTTTACTTTACACGGTGATCCGTACGGATCAGGGCGAGTCAGCATTTTTTTGACTTTTGTTAATTCTTGCGAGGTCCTTTTGAGGTTTTTAATTTGCAAAAGTCCTTACTTGCCTCGCTTGGTCAATTTAATGATAGGAAAGCCACGGGACTTTGTGATTTCGGATAAGAGAACCCTCGGCGTCCTTCTCGCATGCTCGGATGGAGAGCGGTCCGGATTGGAGTACTTACAGAAGCCCCTCGGCGACGTCACTTACGGAGAAAGTGGGGTCGTCGTTAAAAATATAAATCCCGATCTGGATCGCTCGTCGGGAGGGAGAGATAAACGATCGAGTTGGTCGGACGGTCGGACCCTTTGATAGGATTCCTACGTATCCTGAGTGGGAATCAAGCCAATCGTAGTTCGAGTATGAAGACACAATTCAGAGGGGTCTCGGCCTGATTTGTTTTCGCATAGGCGTCAAGAACCTAACGAGGTTCGATGGCCTCGAGGGCATTCGTGATTTCTCGGTTGAAAACACTTTGCCACTCAGTTGGGGAGAGATTCGGGTTTACGATTATGGCCGAATAGAAGGTTCGGGCTTACGATTATGGCCGAAGAAAAGATTCGGGCTTACGATTAAGGCCGAAGAAAGGTTCGAACTTACATTGTCTCCCGAAGAAAGGTTTGGGCTTACGATGACTGCCGAAAAAAAGGTTCGGGCTTACGATGACGGAAGAAGAAAGATTCGGGCTTACGATTACTGCCAGAGAGAAGGTTCGAGCTTACGATGACTGCCAAATAAAAGGTTCGGGGTTACGATGACGTCCGAAGAGAAGGTTCGGCCTTTTTTATGATGGCCGAAGATAAGGTTCGAGCTTACGATTACTACCGAAGACAAGGCTTACGATGACCGCTAAAGAGAGACACGAGCTTACGATGACTGCCGAATAGAGGTTCGGGCTTACGATAACTGCAGAAGAGAAGATTCGGGCTTACGATGACTGCCGAAGAGAGGTTCGGGCTTACGATGACTGCCGAACAGAGTTTCGGGCTTATGATGACTGCCGAAGAAGGTTCGGGCTTACGATGATTACCGAAGAAAGGTTCGGACTTACGATTATGCCGAATAAAGGTTCGGGCTTACGATTACTGCCGAATAAAGGTTCGGGCTTGTGATTACTGCCGAAGAGAAGGTTCGAGCTTACGATGACTGCCGAAGAGAGGTTCGGGCTTACGATTACTTTCGAAGAGAGGTTCGGGCTTACAAACACTGCCGAAGAGAAGGTTCAGGCTTACGATTACTGCCGAATAGAGGTTTGGGCTTACGATGACGGCCGAAGAGAGGTTCGGGCTTACGATGACTGTCGAATAAAGGTCCGGGCTTACGATAACTGCCGAATAAAGGATCGGGCTTACGATGACTGTCGAAAAAAGGTTCGGGCTTACGATGACTGATGACTGCCGAAGAAAGGTTCGATCTTACGATGACGGCCAAAGAAAGGTTCGGGCTTACGATGACGGTCGAAAAGAGTTTCGAAAGCACTAAGACTTATCTCACGTACGAGGGAAAGTACCGAGAATCATCTTATGTAAGGAAGCAAGGAGGATTGTCTCACGAGGAGATAACAGAAAAGGATCTCACGAGGAAATAACAAAATGCGAAATCTTGGAAGAGAATCTTACGAAAAGATAACGGGAAAGGATCTCACGAGGAGGCAACGAGATGCGAAATTTCATGAGAGAATCTCACGTGGAGATAACAGGAAATATCTCACGAGGATATAACGGGAAGGATCTCAATAGGAGATAACGAGATGCGAGGTCTCGAGAAGGAATCTTACGAAGAGATAATAGGAAAGATCTCACGAGGAGATAACAGGAAAGGATCCCACAAAGAGATAACGAGATGCGAAATCTCGAGACAGAATCTCACAAAGAAATAACGGGATAGATCTCACGAGAAGATAACGAGATGCAAAATCTCGGGAAGGAATCTCGCTAGGGATAAAAGGAAAGGATCTCACAAAGAGATAACAGGAACAAGTCCCTTGAAGATGTAATGAGAATGGTATCACGGGGAGATAACGAGATGCGAAATCTCGAGACAGAATCTCTCAAAGAGATAACGGGATAGATCTCACAAGCAGATAACGAGATGCAAAATCTCGGAAGGAATCTCGCGGGGATAAAAGGAAAGGATATCACGAATAGATAATGAGATGCAAAATCTTAGAAGGGAATCTCACGAAAAGATAACGAGAAAAATCTCACGGAAATAACAGAAAAGGATCCCACGAATAGATAACGGGAATGATCTCACTAGGAGATAACTAGATGCAAAATCTCAAAAGGGAACCTCACGAAGAGATGCGAAATCTTGGGAAGGAATCTCACGAGGAGATAACATAAAGATTTCAGGAGAAAATGAGATGCTTAATCTCCAGAGGGAATCTCACGAAGAGATAACGAGAAATATCTTACTAAGAGATAATAGGAAGGATCTCACGAATAGATAACGGGAAAGATCTCACTAGAAGATAACAAGATGCAAAATTTCAGGAGGGAATCTCACAAATAGATGGCAAGATGTAAAATCTCGTGAGGGAATCTCGCGGGGAGATAAAAGGAAAGAATCACACGAGGAGATAACGAGATGTAAAATCTCGGGAGAGAATCTTACGAAGAGATAATGGGAAAGAATCTCACGAGTAGATAACGAAATGCAAAATCTTGAGAAAGAACCTCGCGGGGAGATAAAAGGAAAGGATCTCAGAAAGAGATAACGGAAAGATCTCAATAGGAGATAACGAGATGCGAAATCTCAGGAGGGAACCTCACGAAGAATTGGCAAGATGCAAAATCTCGGGATGGAATCTCGCGTGGAGATAAAAGGAAAGGATCTCAAGAAGAGATATTTAAAGCCAGAAAGAGCGATTTTTGTGAAATACCGATCTCTTTTGAAGGGTCAAACCAAAGAATAAAGTTTGGTAATTTGGGTTCGGCTAACATGAATCCTCATATGTCATCGTGTGAAAAGGTTATTGGAAAAAAAAAAAAAGTAAATAAAAAAAATACATAAATAAAAAATAAAATAAATAAATAAATAATAAAAATAAATAAATAAATAAAATAAAAAATATATATATGTATATATATAGTAAAAAATAATGATAATAATAAATAAATAAATAAATAAATAAATAAATCAGCCCCCCATATGGATTTTTGCCCTCCACTCCGGCCTCTTCAACACCATACTTTCAGTTTCATCCGCTCCAAGTAAACTCATATCATTTTCAATCACTCTAATCCAAGTTTGTTTGGGTCTTTCCCTACCCCTCGCCATTTTATCATTTCTCCACTGTTCCGGCCTCCTAACCGGTGCATCACTCGGTCCCCTTCTCACATGTCCAAACCACCTCAGACGATTTTCCCTCATTTTATCCTCAATGGGCGCAACTCCTACTTTACCTCTGATCACCTCATTGATTCCCCAATCGATCCTTTCTTGTATGACCGCACATACATCGAAGCATACGCATCTCCGCCACATTCATCTTATGCACGTGACACTGTTTCACGGCCCAAAATTCGGTGCCGTAAAGCAATACCGGCCTAATTGCCGTGCGATAGAATTTTCCCTTTAATCTATTGGGCATGCCGTGATCACATAGAAACCCTGTTGCACTCTTCCACTTCAACCAACCTGCTTTAATCCTATGAGCCACATCACCATCTAATTCTCCACCCTTTTGGATAATGGATCCAAGATAGCGAAAAAACTCAGAAGCTTGGACAATATTTCCATCAAATGTGACCACCCCTGCCTCCCTACTTCCAACTCTGCTAAACTTACACTCCAAATATTCAGTCTTGCTTCTGCTTAGTCGAAAACCTCGAGATTCCAAAGTGTGTCTCCACAACTCCAATTTACTTTCAACACCCTCTCTTGTCTCATCAATCAGCACAATATCATCTGCGAACAACATACACCTTGGTATATCATCTTGGACTGACCTCGTCAATTCGTCCATTATCAAAGCAAAAAGAAAGGGGCTAAGTGCGGAACCTTGATGCTCTCCAATCTTTATAGGGAACTCTTCAGTCTTTCCAAAACTAGTCTGTACACAAGTACTAACTCCATTATACATGTCCTTGATAATATCAATATATTTCTTTGAAACACCCTTCTTTGTTAATGCCCACCAAAGTACCTCTCTTGTCACTTTATCATACGCCTTTTCCAAATCAATGAAAATCATATGCAAATCTTTCTTTTGATCCCGATATTTCTCCATGGTTTGTCTCATAAGATATATTGCTTCCATAGTCGATCTTCCCGGCATAAACCCAAATTGATTATCCGAAATATCCACAATTTTTCTCAGCCTTTGTGCAATCACTCTTTCCCAAAGTTTCATAGTATGGCTCATTAGTTTGATCCCCCGATAGTTGGCACAATCTTGGACATCACCTTTGTTCTTATACAAAGGGATCAGAGTACTCTTCCGCCACTCCAATGGCATTGTGTTAATTCTCCATATCTTGTTAAATAGCGTTGTTAACCAATCTATTCCCCTCTCCCCGAAACATCTCCAAACCTCAATTGGTATACCATCCGGTCCTACAGCTTTCTTCAATCTCATCTTTTTCATTGCCATTTCCACTTCACTCTTTTGAATTCTCCACATAAAATCTCGATTAACCATACTCAAAAGAGATATTTAAATCTCCAATATCCTGCTCTTGACCGCCATTGAACAAGGTATCAAAGTACGAACTCCATCATCTTTTATCTCTTTATCCCCGACTAGAACTCTTTGATCTACATCTTTCACATATTTAACCGTCCCAATATCTCGTGTCCTCTTATCCCTCATACGAGCGATTCTGTAGATGTCCTTTTTCCCTTCTTTTGTATCCAACTTATCATAAAGTTTGGTAATTGATTGCAACATAAAATTAATTTGAAAGTCTTTGATTTGGCTTTGAGTTTGTTTGCATTTTGTTCGATCGCACTAGTTCACCATTTCTTTGGAAAGAGTTGAGATGGATAAGCACTGGCTCGAGATGATTATGATTTGACGAAGCCCCGATCCGAAGAAATAACCTGACGAAGCTCCGGGCTCATTTTCTAAACAAAGCCCCGATGTGAATAAGTGTCTTAGCGAAGCCCTAGCTTGAAGAAAATGACTTGGAAGCCCCTGTTTAAAGAAGTATTTTGACTTTGAGTCCAAAATGATCGATACAGCCCCCAATCTTCTGTATGGTCATTCGAGGAAATCCTAAAGTGTATCCAGTGCGGCCCCAATCCAAGTATGTATCCAGACGAGACAACCATCCTTGATTTTTTTCTTATCAATCAGTCAACAAAAATGTAAAAGAAATTACTTGTAATGTACACTTGCAAGGGCGTATTTTTATTTTATTTTTTTGAAAGATGAGAGATTAAGGTGTTATTAGGGTTTGGAAGGAGATCTAACCAATGTCGATTCTTTCTATCTTCCTAAGGCTTGATTTGTTAGAAAGTGTTTGTTTTCAAGGTGATAAAAATGAGAGATAATTATGCCTTCACACCAACAGAACCTCCCCTAATACTCTCAAATATCACTCTTAACTTGTGTGTCCCAAATGAAGAAACAAGGGGGCTGTATTTATAGATTTCTGGAAGTGCAAGGTGGTCCGTACGGATTTGCCTTGACTTTTACAAGGTGATCCGTAAGGATCAAGGTGAGTCAGCATGTTTTTTACTTTTGTTAATTCCTGTGAGGTCCTTATGAGAGGTTTTAATGTGCAAAAGGTCATTTATTGCCTCGCTTGGTCAATTTAATGCTAGGAAAGTCACAGGACTTTGTGATTTCGGATAAGCGAACACTCGGTGTCCTTCCCACATGCTCGGATAGAGAGCGGTCCGAATTGGGATACTTACAATTGGGTAAAAAAGAGGTTATGAAAGCATAGGTTTTTTTGTAATTATTCATAAAGTTGGGGACATATATGTCTAAAACACTGTTCACTTTTTGCCATTTTAAGAAGAAAGCCAAATGTGAACCTTACTATGGGACGTACCAAAAAGAAAAGTGTGAACCTTAATTTGGGACAGAGGGAGTATATATTATTGCCTATTTTCCATCTACTTGTAACAATATTGGGAGCTCCTACTTTCTTTAGCCAGGGGTAGTACTGATCTTGTGGTTATGAGGTCACTAGCAACTACTAACTATAGAAAAACCATATTCTCTGTTGTTGTAGGCTTGGACGGACAACTTAAACCTCAAGACAATTATGGGAAGGAGCTAAGGTAAAAATCTGAAATGAACCTTATCCCTTGCCACAACTAGTTTGCCTTCACCAAATGAAAGGCTAGTTGACATAGCCCATTCAGAGCCAAGGAAAATAGCTAGAACATCCTCCCTAAGAGACATGGAAAACACAAAGAGCTACAAGAAGTGAGTTCAATAGAAGAGGAAAGAAGAAAGAAAATAAAAAGGAGAGGGGGAGAGCGGGGGCATGAGCCTTAGATCCAACTCCATATTGTAAGTTAGAAAAAGCAAGAGGTAAAGAAAATGTTAGTGTATCAACTACTTCACATTTCTATACCCCTTCAATAGAGTCAAACCCCAAATCTTAAACATCTAAAGACCTAATCATGATGTGGTATGTGCAACAAAGAAGTTAAATGACAAAAGAGTATAATCAAGATTTAACCAGAAGTGTACCTTGTTATTTGAAATGCAGAATGTAGTTACCTTTGGATAAGTCTCAATGTTGACTATGGAGTAGGGGTGGCAAAATGGTTATCCCAATACAGGGTAATAACCCATTTTATCCATTAAGGTTAATGGGTAAATGTGGGTATTATCCATAATGCCCATTAATTCTTAATGGGTTTAAATGGATAATACCCGCATTACTCGTTAGTTAATGGATATTATCTGGGCATAGTCATTATTGTCATACAATTTAACAACATCACACCCCCGCCCTACCCCAACTCGACCCGCCCCACTTCTCGCCCCACCCCCATTCACTCCACCCCCGATCCCACCTAGAGTTGCACCCAGGGTTGTAAACGAGTCGAGTCGATCTTTGGAGTTTTAAGCTCGAGTTTGTTTAAAAATTATTGAGCTCGAGCTTTTACGAGCCGAGCCTAAGTTGAGCTCAAGCCGTTTAACAGCCCTAGTAGCACCACCACTGTACCTGATACTTTCCTTTTTTTTCTTTTTTTTTTTTTTTATGAAATACAGTTCATTCCTTATATAACAATAATTAGGTTACATTTAATTTATATATAGTTAAGTTGACTTCTTAATTGAGCTTGTGTTTGTATTTAGTTTGATTAAGATTAAATGTAGAGCCTCAAACTCATCTCCTTATCAATACTTCTCCGTCCCCTAACAAAAGTCGAACTTTCCTTTTCTATTCTGTCCCAAAATAAATGTTTCATTTCATTATAAATAAATAATTTTAATACAATATTACTACGAAACAATTTAGGAATGAAATGTATAGCCGACCATCCCCCAACCAAAAAATACAAGAAACTTAACCAAACAAAACATATATAAGCAAATGCATACATATAACCTGTATATATGTAAGATTCAATTTAAAAGATTTGCCATCATCATTCTAAATGATGATGAGATGAAAGTGTGTAGAAGTCTAGAAGAAAAAAAAAACTCCACGTTGCGGAAATGTGGTCCAGCTTCCATGGCTTTCTCAAGATCTTGAAATGCATTTTACAAGATTTTCATCTTCTTCTTGAGACCAATATCCCCTCTTCACCGGGTGTTTGTTACAACATGAGTGTTATCACGCGACCATCTTTTTCTCCGTTTTTAACTTTGTTGGTTGGGTGTACGTCATTTTCGCATACATTCCGAGTCAACCATGTCTACTTCAAACAACAATCTATTTCTTTGTAAAGCAAAAGCAGAGGAGGCAATGTTTACAGGACCAAAATGTGGGTGAAAGAAATAGATTTGAATTTTTAAAGAAACAATAATTATAACCCCACAATTGTCAACATCTCTCTGTTTCAGTTCCAGAGGAGGGAGGGGTATTAACTGGATCGGTGCACTGTTACTGAGTTGCAGAATGTTGGCTTAGGAGGGGAGAGAGTTAAACGGGAAAGACATAAATGGTGTGGTGAGGACAAGTCATTCTCTAAAGGCCTTTTTCTTCTAATCATAATGGTTGTATCGTCAGCGGCAGCCATTGATTCAAAGAAGGTTTGGGTAATTGTGAGTGAAGAGGATAGAATATATATATATATATATATATATATATATATATATATATATATATATATATATATATATATATATATATATAAAGTATAAATATAATTCAGTAGTTGTACCAATTTACAAAGGTAAACCCCCCCCCTCCGTCCCTAAATAACTGTCGATTTTTTTTCAAATTTGCTTTTGATTAGTAAGGTTGCTATCCCAAACCCAATTCATACATGCTTATTTTGACCCCTCTTTTTTAACATATGCTAAGGTATTTGGTTACTTCCAAATAACTTGGGACGGCTACCTAGAATTATTATTCAACCATATTCTTAACTTTAAGGAAAAAGACAATAATTTCAGGAAGATGATTCCTGTTCATTGAAGAAGACAGAGAAATATGAGTCATAAATAGGTTGTTGTACAGGGAAAGACTAGGCAGTGGCGTTTAGCCTTATTCATAGGCAGCTCCCCAATAGCTAGCATATATAAAGCCTTAAGTCTTTCCCATTAAACTGGGTCCCCCCTTAAGCCAGCATTCTACAACTAGTAACAGTTAACCAATCCAATAAATATCCCTCCCTAAGAGAGAAAAAGTTGACAATTGTGGGGTAATATTTATTGTTTCTTTCAAGAACAAGCCTCCAAATTTTTTTCTTTCACCCACATGTTGGCCCTATAAACATGGCCTACATTGCCTCCTCTTATTTTACTTTTAAATAAATAGATTTTTGTTAGAAGAAGACGTGTTTGACTCAAAATGTATACGAAAATGATGTCCACCCAACTGAGTTAAAGACGGAGAAGAAGATGGTCTCGGGGCAACACTCATGTTGTAACAAACAACCGGTGAAGAGGGGATATTTGTCGCAAGAAGAAGATGAAAAGCTTGTAAAATGCATTTCAAGATCTAGAGAATGTCATGGAAGCTGGACGCCTGGACCTCATTTCCGCAACGTGCAGGTTTTTTTTTTCTTCTAGACACTTTCATCTCATCATCATTTAGAATGATGAAGGCAAATCCTTTAACTTGGATCTCACATATATACAAGTTATATGCATACATCTGCTTACATGTGTTCTGTTTGGTTAAGTTTCTTGTATATATCATTCCTAAATCTTACCTGAACCCAACTCTAACCGAGAACGAATTTAGGAAGCGCCAAAAACATACCTGAACCAAACTCTTTGTGGTACTTAGGATATTGTCAAGTTTTGAGGCTTTCAGACATGACTTACTCTAGCTCATAACTTTTGCTAATTTTTTATCATACGTCAAGGTAGGACACATCTTGAAAAGTTAAAGGGCCAAAAAGCAAGTTCTTATCAATGATTCCCATGGCTATTGTGATAATGACTTCACTTAAGACTAAGAGAACATACATATGATACTCCCTTAGGAAGTTGAGCCTTCCTTTCGGAAAAAAAAATATATGCCCAAAGATGAATGTTCATATTATAAAGGCTAAAGCATGATATGCCTTAATCAAATGAAAGCCTAGATGATAAAATGGAAACGTCTGAAATAACCCTAAAATAAGTTATTTTTATAGAAAGCTATTCATATATTATAATGGATTGGTTACATTTTATGATAGGTTAATCTGACTGTCATCCCGCCAGATTGTGCAGGCCCAAAATCCCCATAAAGACTTTTTTTTTAAGACATTGGCTCTAACCATCCTAGAGCATAATCATTTACAACCATCACTGAAAAATCCCAAACAATTCCATCTATTTTGCTTTTCTCTCTCTTGTACATCATTACTTTGATCACTTAAAATCCCAATCAATAATTCCATCTCCCTCCCTCTCTCCTTCCCTCCCTCCCTCCCTCCCTCTCTCTCTCCACCTTAACCCTTTTTGCACCCCTGCTTCGTCTAAATATATTATTTTGAATAGACCCTGAATTGTGCAAAGTCCTCCTTTTCTCCAACAAGGTAATTATGCCTATTCTACTTTTCTTGTTTGATTCCCATGCCCTTCACCCTTTTTCTTCTTTGAATTCTTCGCATACCATAAAACCTTTTCTTTAATTGAAAATTTCACACACACACATACACACACACACTATTTTTCTCAGCAATCAAATCACAGAAAGAAAAGGAGAAAAAATGTTAGAAATTTAGAAGAAAAATGAGCAGATATCAAGCAGATTGATTATGGAAAACGCAAAGAGCTACAAGAAGGGAGTTCAGCTTCAGCCTAAGAGGAAAGCGAGAAAGAACACATAAACATCTAAAGACCTAACCATGATATTATGTGCAACAAAGAAATTAAAAGAAAAAAGAGTATAATCAAAATTTAACCAGGAAGATATAATATTAAAAAGCGCAGATACATTAAGGAAAACCATTCATTTACCACAACCATTTCAACCTTCAGATCCTTGCAGAACTTCCCACGCAGCCCCAACTCACTCCCACTCCCACACCACACACTCGTTTTTTTCATCAGTTTCCACAATGTGACTGACTACTCGCAACTTGTCCCATGACATCGATCCAATGATCCAATTTCTGGGTTTTACTGTTGTATGTTGCAAAATCACAAGGAATAAGCCACTACTTTGTCTATCCTACATTAAATTAAAATACAAATGACGCAAGAGTCGGAAAACTAATCTATTGTGACTTTGAGGCATTCAAACAATGAAAATAAGTAACAATTTACAAGCCAACAAAAATCCTTTTTTTGAGATTTAACTTTAATTTTGATTGCCAGACGTGAAAAGGTAAGATTGCTCAAAACACCTCCTATTTTCTTATCATGCTAAGATAAATAGAATAGGATCTATGAGAAAGAAGGCTCCAAGGAACTATATCCTAATGATAATCTAATGGTTAAAGAAACAAAGCAGGGGGATATATTTTAGGAAAATGTTTTGAGTAGAGATATTTTATACACAAACAGGTGTCCATTCATCACTAAAATAAATGTGAAACAAACACAATTCATGTATGAAGGCTTGCAACAAAGAGATGAACATGTGTGCTTTTCCAAGAGACACCAAAGATATATGAATCTTGATGTTCCAAGTAGACACTATGCTTTACATAAGCTAATGTTACTCCTTGCACTAAACGAGAGAGATATATGTCAATAAAGAGATAAGACACTTACAAGAAAACATTGAAATAAGTGCATTAATGTCTCCACTTTTTAAAATATTATTTACAGTGAAATAAGTGCAAGCTGTTAGGAGAAAGGCAGTCATGTCATATAGGACAACAGGCAAAACCATCGAAATTAAATATGATTCATAAGAACAAAGATCTTACCATCAGGCTCATTCTTTTCCATCAATTCATTTTTCTCATTCAGCGTCTTCCTCGTGCGTCAGAGTACCTACCAGTTTTATCAAGGCAAAAGCAATCAAAAAGCTAAGCAAATTCTGCAAGTCATTTAGCTTGGCATGTAGAAATAGAAACAAGATATTGAAATAAGGTTTAATAGATCTAATGAAGGTAAACTATAAGTACAAGAACACCAGTTCAGTCATATATTTTACAGGGGGGGGGGGGGAGGTTATGATGCCTCCTCATGCAGTAGTTAAAGTGCGTCTAATGACTACTAAGCAACAATAAGTGTTAGTGTATGGATCCTCCAATGTAACTGTGCTCGAATTTATTAGTAATCCATTTATAGTAATTTTAGATCTGGAGTTAAGACTCACTGAACAATGCAGCCATTTTCAGGGTCTGTGTAACTAACAGCTAGGAACAAAATAGCTTGTGTTGCATACATGCCAAATAACAATGTTTCAGGGGGTAGAAGTGTAGACTATTAATCAAGTTAATTTTATTGTAATTACAGATTCCAATTTCAGATCAGTAGAGGGGATTGCAAACTGAAATTTCAGATCAGAAAAGGTGATTGGAATAAAAAACATGCATTGCAGATTCCAATTTCAGATCAGTAGAGGGGATTGGAATCAAAAACATCCAACAACATTAAACTGAAATTAAGTATATAATCTACCAAATAAAGCAGTAGAATGGAGTTTTGCTTGCAATCTAAAACAGCAACTAATTTTATCAGATATCAAGCAGATTGATTACCAAAGAAAGAAACGCAACACTAGAACGAGAAAATCAGACACAAATTGAATGAAAAGAATCAACCTAGACAAAAAATTTGTGATGCAAAATTCTGTTTCTAGCAAGCAAATAGAAGATAGGAAATTACCCTAGCAACAAGATTAGAGTTTCTCTTGTTGAGCTTTTGACTGTACCAGAGCAGATTTTTATCAAGCGAACATTTGGAGAAGAATTGCAGGGTTGAAGAGGACTAAAAATTTCTTTGGCGATGCCTGCAAGAGCTAGATCTCTTTTAAAGAGAAAGAGGCGGAGAAAAAGAGGCTCTGCATGACCAAACGCGTTCAAGATGGGGACATTTGGAAATACATTAAGTTTCCAAGTGTTAGGTAAATGTGCAATGCATTTTGTAATTTTCATCAACAAATTTGTTACTTTTCATGGTGGAAAATTTACTTTTTACCAACTCTTAGTCTTGGTAATAAACTTGTACCTTTGCCCTGAGAATTTAGCACCTTTTTGCACCAATGAGTGAACTTCATTAATATTTTGGCAACTTAGCACAAATCTAATGAAGGACTTGACACAAGCTCAACCTCGCCAAATGTAGAGGTTCTAGGTCCATCCACAACTAAGCAAAAGATTGAAAAAGTAAATTAAATAATTAATAAAAATTGCTTCATTCTTTTCAAAAGATTGAAAAAGTATGAAGAAAATCAAGAGAAGCAAAGTTACAAAAACTTTTTGAAAAGAAGAAACAAACCATCATCCACAAGAATTTTTTCCTCCACCTCGCCCTCTCGAACGCCATAATTTTTTCAATTTCAAGTAGACTAAATTCTCTTTCAATCGCCTTTATCTATGTTTTTTAGGCATTCCCCAAACCTTTACCATATTATTACTTCTCCGCTCTTCATGTCTCCCAACCGATGTATCCCTCGATCTTCAAATCACATGACTAAACCATTTGGGGAAATATATTCTCCACACCAATGAATGCAACTCTTACTATCTCCCTTATCATCTCATTCCTAACTGATTCCTCCATGTATGTCATAGTATACGCATTTCCGCTACATTTATCTTATGAGCGTGACAATGCCCCACGGCTCAATACTCATTGCCATATAACAGTGTAGTTCATGCCTAATTGTTGTGCGTAAAAATTTCCATTTAATTTATGCAAATGTCGGGATCACAAAGAAACCTTTGTAACGCTCTTTTACTTTAACCAACCTGCTTTGATTTTATGAGTCATATCCCTATCCAATTCTACATCCTTTTGATTGACAATTCCAAGATAGCAAAAAAAAAGGTTAAAACCATGAACTATCGTTCCTGGAAGGTGATCACCCATGCCTCACTTCTTCCAACCAGACTAAATTTACACTCCAAATATTCGATCTTGCTTCTACTCAACTTTAAAACTCAAGATTCCAAAATTTGGTTCCACAATTAAAATATATTTTCAACACCTTTTATTTCATCAATCAACACAATATCGTCAACAAACATCATACACTATAGTATATCATCTTGAATTGACTTCGTCAATTCATCCATGATTATACCAAAAAAAAAAATGCATGTTCCAAAACATTAGTTCTCACAAATGTACTAGCTCTCTGTTGTCCTAGGTGATGTCAATATATTTCCTCCAAACACATTTCTTTTCTAAAGCCCACCAAAGTATCACTCTTGTTACTTTATCATACACTTTCACTAAATGAATAAGACTATATGCAAATCTTTCTTTTTATCTCGATAGTTCTATGTTACTTGAATCATAAGATAGATTGCCTTCATATTCGATATTTCCAACAAAAATCCATATTGGTATTTTGAGATATCCACATTGTACTAAGTTTTTATTCAATCACTTCTTCCAAAAGCTCATACTATGACTCATTAGCTTGATGTCACGATATTACACTTTTGACATAACCTTTGTTGCTATAAAAGGGGTTAGAGTACTTTTCTCTACTGTGGTGATATCTTGTTATTTCTCCATATCTGAAATGTGTTGTTAACCATTTTATTTTTCTCGCGACTCTACTGTTTACCAAACATTTGGACCCCCGTATTGTCTTAAAACTAACCTACATATTATAGATAGTTCTAAAAATAAATCGAGATAGTTAACGACAGTTAGTATATATATATGACAGCAAATATGTCAATATACCCAAAATACAAAGTTGCTACCCCCACCATTATAGACAAAACAAAAGGCCTAAAGAGAAGCCGCCCTCTTTCTGAAGAAAAACAAAAGGCACACAGTGAAGCCGCCCTCAAAGTCAAAAGCAAAGGCATCTCCACACAGTGTAGCCGCCCTCAATCAGCAAAAAGAATGGACAAATGGAATCCACTTTCTCGGTGGATATTACTTTTCTTTTGTAAATATTCGTGTTAGTCAAAAGCTATGGATCCCTCCTTGGAGGACAAATGCGCACCGCACATGTGGCGTGATCCATAACTTTTCTTGTCATATAAATAAGGGATCCTCCTCAGTTGTAGAGGAAGGTTTTATTTGCAAGTTTTATTTTTCAGTTTTTCTCTCTAGATACCCCTCTCTCTCCATAACCATTGACTGTAACTATCAACCATCAACCATTGTAAAAGAAAGTTCTGTAATATATACAAAGTAAATATTTCTTGTACTTCAAATTATATTTTCCGTTCTTTATACTTTCATTAGTATAGAAGTCTTTTATATTTATAAGGTATATCGGTATCGAAAACCAGCCAGCGTCAGGTGGAAACACTTTTGAGATGATGTTTTAAATCACTCATCGCAGCTGTATAATATTCAAGATTTATACAGTGTGGCGGGTAGAACAATGACCACGTACCTTAAAATAAAAAAGTCAACTTTACTATTAGAAAAAAGTCAAATTTACTATTTTACTGTAGCAAATTGAATTACTTAGTTTTCTCTTTAGATTTCTGTATTTTTGTTATTATATCTTC
Organism: Adenophora triphylla var. japonica; assembly: GCA_022495995.1. Lineage (NCBI taxonomy): Eukaryota > Viridiplantae > Streptophyta > Magnoliopsida > Asterales > Campanulaceae > Adenophora > Adenophora triphylla. Next base: position 83,673 of record JAFEMH010004023.1, on the reverse strand, counting down.
TGTATTCTCATGCTTATATATATATATATATATATATATATCATTAATTTTCTGACAGGAATAGTATGTGACTGCCACCACCACCACTACTACCGCCATCTTTACCACTATCACACTATTACCTCCCCCCTAACAGCCACCGCCCCACATAGTGATAAAGGTGGTGAAGGTGGCGATGTGATGGTGGTTACTATAATGATTATGGTGGTGATGGTAGTGGTAGTGGTTGCAGTGATATGGCAGCGATGGTGGTTATGGCTATAGGTATGGTCATGGTAGATGTCTAATGGTGATCGCATTGTGGTGGTGGCGATGATGTTGTGATACGGTAGATATATGGCCATACTTCGGGTCGGGTCATGACATGACCCCAGTGATGCTCGGTTTCTCCAATTTACCTCACCATACCCGACACGGCTTGGGTGTGGGTGTGGGCATTGGTGTGGTTATTTTACACTACATTCGGCATAAAATCTTAAATTTTGAGGGATGACACTCGTACCCGAGTTCGAGCATCATAGATGACCCCTAGTGCCGTTATAATGGGTGTTCGCTAAAAATCTAAATGCCATTATTTTCTAAGTTAATTTAAATAAAAATAACTTTAGTGAAAACATTGTACGGGGTTTAAATGATGTATTGCATATAGTACACGGTTAAAAAGTAGTTTACCCTAACTAAAATATCAAAAATCAAATTTGTGGGTTTTCTAGTTTGAAATTACTACCACAAATCCCCTTATTCCTCACAATAATCAAATCAACAGAACCACAAACGAATTAAAGGTCGCCGGAGCAAAATAGCATCCGTGTAAGTGCCAGAAATCATTGAACTATGTAGTTCCCACTAGGTACAATCACCAATAAGATAATTTAGACAAAATGCATATGTTAATTGACTGATAATTTAGGGTAATAGACCCAGAAATCAAGTAGAAAACTGAAATTGTTCATTGGGATGAATCAAATAGTAAGCACACATCTGGCTTGTCTACAGAGGCTACGATTGAAAGGAAACAGGAATAAGAACGTACCAGCGAAGGAAGGAGATGGCAAGACCGAAGATGGAAGCCATTGGGCAATATCGCAATCGCATTCTTAGCGACACAACTTGATCGGAAAAAATATTGTTTGCCCGTCCGTATTTTGAATTTGAAGAGTCCTTCTATTCACACCCCCTTTTTATGGTACACCCCCTTACTATGTAAACCCACCCAATATTTTCACCCCTAAGTAAAAATAGTAAAAACACACCCCATTATTACCATTTTACCCTATTTATAATACACCCACTTCTTCTCCTCCTACATAATCCTTCAAAATAAAATAAAATTATTCGATATCTCTGGCTTGGCTTCCACTTCCAAGCGCTCCTTCCTTCTCACTATGTTGGATCAATGCAAAGGTTTGTTTGTCATTTATGATTGTCAATAAGCCTCGAAACCCCATATAAGGAATGTAGCTCTTGCAAAACCTTCAAGCACCTTCACAAGATCCTCACTAAATATGATAATCTCATCTCCCAAATTACTTGGTCGTTATTTTTTATCTGACCACCTCTCCGCCACTGCACTTCCTCTCTACATAACTCTCTACATAGATCCACCCACTTCTTCTCCTCTCGTACAACTCAACCTTGTATCCCCACTCCTAACTCCGACAATATTTGTGCACATTTCAGTTCCCATTCGAGTTCGCTTGTCGCCTCCGCTGTGGGTCTTAAGAAACACGAAAAGAGGCGAGTATATAGGGTTGGAGTAGGGAGGAGAAAGGAGGAGGGTCTTCAGAGAAGGGTGATTAAATGAGGTTGCTTATTTGAACTTAAATTCTGACTCTCCTTGAACACCGAAGGTTACTTCCTTTTTAAAGCAATCTATCTTAACATGGTAAGCTGCTAACCAATCCATACCTAAGATCACATCAAAATCTTGGATGCCCATGATAGAAGATCTACACTTAACTCCTTATTCCCCAAGTGCACAGGATAAGCTCTAAGAATGGAGGTTACGGGTATAGACTTTTTCATAGGGGTGTCAATGACTAATTCATAGTCTAGTTTTTTAGCAGTCAATTTCAAGCGACGAGCAAAATGTGAAGATATTATGGAATGTCTGGCATCAAGTTCTAATAAAGAATATGGATTGCAAGAACAAATTTGAATGGTACCTGACACCACATTATTAGAAGTTCCATCATCCCTTGCCGTCATAGCAAATATCCTTCCTTGTTTCTTAGTCTTGTCTCCATCATATTTTCCCATTGCATACCTCTCTTTGAAAGGCTCCGGATAGTCCTTTATCTAGTGGCCCAAATTTCCGCAATTAAAACAAGCACTTGTAGATAACATGCTTTAGTCTTATGCTTACCCTCACATGTACGACACAACACATTGCTCTCATAAGTCTGGTGTTGGTTCTTGTTTCGCTGAAAGCTCAATTGATTGTGGTTATTTTCAGTTGCCCTCCTTTTGCTGCTACCGTGGTGGCTTGACTGACCACGAGATCGTGTAGAGTTATTATCTGATCCTCTCTTCTTTTCATCCTTCTTCTTTCTAAACTCCACTGATTCCTGCTCTACAATTCGAGCCTGAGCCAACACTTCAGCAGAAGTTGGGACCTTCAAGGCAGTAAAGCGATATGCAATTCGCGAGTTCAACCATCTCTCAAACTTTTGGGCCCTTTGACTCTCATTTTCAAAGAACGTTGAGGCGTAATATGAGAGCTCAATGAATTTGGTGACATACTCATCACAAACATCTCTCCCTGCACCAGTTCTAAGAACTCAACCAACTTCCTATCACATATATCTGGAGGGAAATACTTGTTGTTGAATGCCTCGACAAATATGTCCCACATATATTCCTCAATCCCTTCTCGCCCGATTCGACGCTTTTTCCGCTTTCCACCATTGATCGGCTTCACCTTCTAGCATAAATGTGGCAAAGGTTACTTTCTGTGCATCAGTGCTTATTATTGTTTCAAATATCTTCTCCATATTTTCCATCCAATGTTCCGGTTTAGTCGAATCCGGAGCACAGAAAAAGATTTCGGATTAAGTTTCTGGAAACTCAAAATGGATCTTTGGTGCCTTGTGTTGGTGCTAAAGGTGGTGTTTGAGGTGCTTGCCCCATTCCTGTAATGATAGCTTGAGTCAAACCTTGCAGTATTGCAGCCAAAGCATTGTCAGGTTGATTAGCTTCACCATTCACTTCTGATCCTTGGGCAGTACGACCAGAATGAAGACGTCTTCCATTCCAAAACATCATTATCTAATAAACCAATACTCATGTTAGCTAAGGTTCAAACTATTAAGTAGCAAACATATTAATTTATCAGGGGTCGTAACTAATTTCACGCAGTTAGGTTCTCTACTAATGCTAACCCAAGATTCTTCTTATCAAGACTTTATTCTAAAACCTCGGGACCTAAATCCTAAGCTCTGATATCACTCTGTAACGCCCCAAAATCTGGCCCTATTTTCAGGATTCCAAATTTTGGATGCATTACATAATCTAACAAGAGCTAATCGTCAAGATAACCTCAAAAATTTATTAGATAAATATTTCTCCAAACAAAAATATAATTATTCATCCCTACTAGTCTAGGGTTACATCTCAGTTTACATAATATTTATTACAAAGCATTCTTAACAAACTAATTAATAATCTTCGAACTTTCAACTAGCTCACCCTAGTCTCCGCCTAACTGTCTCACCTGGATGGTAGAGAAGAAAAGAAATGGGTGAACGAACAATGTTTAGCAAGATCATATACGGACCTCTTAGGGTACTAAGAAAAGGTGACCGCAAAACAAATGACCTGTAACGAATAATTTTCGAGAATACAATATAATGAATGAAATGAAATAAATTCAAGTACAAAATTTAACAAATATAAATACAAATAAATACTAAAATAATAATCAAAGGTTCACATATAACATGATCACACAAGCGGTCCAACTACCTTAACAAACACGAAAACCCTTACAGGGTACAAAAAGCCCATAAAGAACACTAAAGCCCACGAATAGCACAAATAGCTTACAAAGAGCCCCAAAACTAAATAGTGAATTCGGAACACCCCACTACTAATCCTCATTAGTGTAATTGCCTTAATATGTCAAATCAAAATACCCTGTTATTACGGGTTCGAACTTTCAACTAGCTCACCCTAGACTCCGCCTAACTGTCTCACCTGGATGGTAGAGAAGAAAAGAAATGGGTGAGCGAACAATGCTTAGCAAGATCATATACGGACCTCTTAGGGTACTAAGAAGAGGTGACCGCAAAACAAATGACATGTATCGAATAATTTTCGAGAATACAATATAATGAACGAAACGAAATAAATTCAACTACAAAATTTAACAAATATAAATACAAATAAATACTAAATGAATAATCAAAGGTTCACATATAGCATGATCACACAAGCGGTCCAACTACCTTAATAAACACGAAAACCCACACAGGGTACAAAAAGCCCATAAAGAGCACTAAAGCCCACGAATAACACAAATAGCTCACAAAGAGCCCCAAAACTAAATAGTGTATTCGGAACACCCCACTATTATTCCTCATTAGTGTAATTGCCTTAATATGCCAAATAAATATACCCTGTTATTACGGGTTGTTTAACTTAATGTGATCATGTAAAGAGAAAAGTGATATCGAACAACAAATTTAAATTTTCTTAATGAAGAACAAAAGTGATAGTCCCCTCATTATTCAAATAATTATTCAGACCCCTAATTTTATGTTCAAATATATAAAATCAAACCCCTAATTGTTAGGAAATGTTAATGAGAATATACCTAGCAAATATTGGCCATTTACACATTATGATATTTCTTGGGGTTTTTACCAATAAGTCCTTGACAGAAGGTAGTATTTATCAATAAATCTACAACATTTCAAAACTTTCCAATAAGTCCCTAGGTTTAAATTGATTTTACCAATAAATTTCTCGCTCTCATCGCAACGTCTTCAATGTCTCTTTCTCTCTCTATCCGCAAAGCTCAGAAACGAAAAAACCCATCTATCCATGTTCCTCCTTCTCGCTTCATTTTCATGGCAGAAAAACCACATCGTCGTCGATGTGATCGTGAACGGTGAGTCAGGAAGCTAGTATTGAAGGAGAAGATGAACGGAGGGAGATAGGTTTCTGCTGTGGTGATGAATCGATGAAATTTGGGCTGAAATTGAGCTATATTGGAGGGGGTAATTTAAGCAAATTGAAGGATATGACTACAGGTGCCAATTTTATTTTCTGTATGGTTCTCTTTCAGCTTTTTTTTTTTTTTTTTTATCTTGATTACGTTATTCTGGATTTTATTATAGAGTTTTACTTTGTTTGATGGAATTATCTGGCTCTTTGTTGTTAGAGATTTTCAATTGCTACTTCTTTCTAGGGGTGAGTGATAGAATCCAAACCATTTATAAAGAGTTTCTTTAGTTTGCTGGGGAAACTAGAAAGAAAATCCCAATTGCTTGGTTTGTCCTATGCCTTCTTTTTTTTTTTTTTTTTTTTTTTTTGCATTATGAGAAATCAGTTTTATAACTGAGAAATCACTTTTTATAACTGAGAAATCAGTTTGAAATCGGTTTTTATAATTGAGAAATCAATTTTTATAACTGAGAAATAACTTTTTAATAACTGAGAAATCAGTTTCTCAGTTGTTTATAGTGTTATAACTGAGAAATCAGTTTCTCAGTTAGAAATCAATTTTTATAACTGAGAAATCAGTTTCTCAGTTAGAAATCAATTTTTATAACTGAGAAACTGATTTCTCAGTTGTTCATAGTGTTATAACTGAGAAATCATTTTCTCAGTTGTTCATAGTGTTATAACTGAGAAATGTTCATAGTGTTTTAACTGAGAAATCAGTTTCTTAGTTAGAAATCAATTTTATAACTGAGAAATCAGTTTCTCAATTGTATAGTGGTATAACTGAGAAAACCGTTTCTCTGTTGTTCATAGTGTTATAACTGAGAAATCATTTTTTATAACTGAGAAATCAGTTTTTATAACTGAGAAATCATTTTTTATAACTGAGAAATCAGTTTTTATAACTGAGAAATTAGTTTCTCGGTTGTTCATAGTGTTATAACTGATAAATCAGTTTCTCAGTTGTTCATAGTGTTATAACTGAGAAATCAGTTTTTATAACTGAGAAATCAGTTTGAAATAAGTTTTAATACCTAAGAAATCATTTTTTATAACTTTGAAATTATTGTGAAATTAAATCATAAAAATGTGAAATTGAAAGATGTGATAATTAGTTTTTATAAATGTAAAATTACTATTGGTCAAATCATAAAGTTATAAAGTTGATCTAATGATAGCCTAAGGACTTATTGGCGAATTTATTTGGTCTATAATAGCCTAAGGACTTATTGGCGAGTTTTGAAAATGTCAGTCCTTTAAGGCAGTATTTACTTGACCGAAGGATGTATTGGTCAAAGCCTCATATTTCTATGCCAAGATCATGGGATTTTGTCCTTTGGACTCTTGAAATTTTAGTGTATTCATTTGCAATCAACAAATTTCAAATATTATTGATTTTATTTTAGCATCATTAGTTATAGGGAGGGGCTATTGACACTACAATAAATACTAATTCACTACACGTAATTATTTTTTGTAAATTAGTTATTTTCTTGACACAATTACTCTTACCCTTAAAATAGACTACTTATATATACTACAAAATTTGTTTATACACTATATCCATTATCATTTATTAAAGTAAAATATTCACTTATTATTTTTCTCAATTCACAAATTAAATTATTTTAATCATTTTTAAATTATTAAAAGATTTAAATGTAAGACCTTAAAATTATAATACATCGATGTAAGTGTTAATAAAAAATACATTTAGTTATTTTTACCTAGTTTTTTTTACATGTTAGAAGCTAGATATCTTTATTCACATAGATTAATATCTATTTTTAAGTACTAATTTTTTATTCCATTTTTTTTATCTCAATTAGTTAGAAAAAAATATTAGACAAAGTGGTAAAAAAGTATAAAAATTTTATGAATGGGTTTTGCAAATATTGAATTATAAACTTTGAGATGTGAATCTAGTAATAATTATTTATTGTTGTAAATTCAAAAATGGTACTATGTTTGAAATTTATATTAATATTAAAATGTATTAATTTAAGTACTAAACTAAGTGGTGAATTTACTAATAAATATTTTTATCAATGTCATATTAAAAATGAATATAATAATGAATCACATGTAGTTTGATTATTTTTCTATGGACAATAATAAAATTAAAAATAATAAACTAATAATAAATTTAAAATAATCAAACTACATGAGAAAATTGAATCAAATGTGATATATTTTTAATGTGGGTTTAATTGGTACAATACTCATTTTGCTTTCCTAGAAAAATAGTCCACCAAATCGATATTTTTTCTTTTGATATTATATAAAATATTTTAATTTTTTGTTGTGTTAAGAAAGAATGGAAGTTAACGGATCACAAGTGAATTAGTTATTTTACTAGAAAATGGACATATAAAGCATTAATAATAATTAAATTAAAAAATATATTAAAATTTATTTAAAATATTATTTGTTTACTCTAGAAAATTTATGCATTATTAAATAAGTCAAATATTTAAATGTAATTTTCGCTATTATCATAATTAATTTAATTTTTATTTTAAAATGTAGTGGATAAACAAAACTTGCAGTGAATATAATTAAACTCTAAAGTACTTCATTATAACTCCTTAAATTATGGGAGGATAATTTTGTCTATTTACAAAAATTGTAGTGCATAAGTAATTATTATAGTGACAATAGCCCCTCCCTTATATATATATATATATATATATATATATATATATATATATATATATATATATATATATATATATATACTATAAGATCCCACATTTTTATAGACTTTTGAGTTTTGCACGGAAATTAAGGAGGAAATATTATATTGAAAGTGTTGTGAGTGTGAAAATAAAATAGGAGAGAGAATGAGTGGAGAGAATAGTAAATTATAATGGTGATGTGAGTATTAAAATAATGTAGGAGAGAGAATGAGTGGAGGGAATAGTAAATATTTCTTTCCATTTTAGGAAAGTATATTTTATTGTGGGACGCCCAAAATGGAAAGTTTATATATTATTGTGGACGGAGGGAGTGTATATATATATATATATATATATATATATATATATATATATATATATATATATATATATATATATATATATAGGTGTTTAAATGTTTCCATGCTGTACAACTTTGATGAATTCACTCATAAATTAAAATTATAAAAGTTTATAAGTGTAAACACATTTGTAAAATTGAACAAGTAGAATTATAATTTTAAAATTTAAGATTTAGGGGTAAAAATTGTTGTATATGACTCAATTGTGGGTAAGGAATCAGTAGGTTAGGCACACCAAAATATGTTATATTTAAGGTATTTAATTCGTCCCACTATGGTGTAATGGTCTCAACGAATTTCACCTACAGGATACAAAACCTACGCACTCTTATTCAAAGTTACACTCCTTTGAATAACTATGGAACAATAATTGAAGCTTTTGATTGTTTGACTCCAAAGATAGGATTGATAAGAAGAAAGACTCAGGAAGTAATTTAACTCAGTAATTTCTATATCTGTATTTCAGTTCCAAGGAGTCCAGCCCTATTTATAGAGTTGGTGTTGTGGTCTTGAAAAGACACAACTTATCCGAACTGGTGCCTCAGCTGCACGGCCGAGTCAACAAAGTTGCACAGCCGCTCCATGCTTTGCACGGGCGTGTCACAAAATTTGCACGGCCGCTCCATACTTGCACGGGCGTGCTCTATACCTTGCACGGCCGATCTGGGTGTGCCTTTCCGAACAGTCATACTCTTTAGCGAATGTTCATTCAAAGAGTCACAACCCTAAACATTTAAACTGGTTTACTTCCTCCCGCCTAATACCCTATTTGATATTAAGATATAATTAATATTTAAATTAATTAATCCCTAAACATTTAAACTGGTTTACTTCCTCCCGCCTAATACCCTATTCGGTATTAAGATATAATTAATATTTAAATTAATTTCTTTCTTTCTTTCTTATATATATATATATATATATATATATATATATATATATATATATATATATATATATATATATATATATATAATACTCAAAACTTTAAGCCATACTTGACATTTTCCCATAGTAGAGGGAAGCTCAAGCAATCTTATAGGAACTCTTCAAACTTATCTATTATATAACAATTTTAGCTTCACAAGTTTTATTAGTAATCCCATGTGGGATAAAGAAGACACAAGAAAACAAAAAATGAAAAACAAGACTTTATACCATGAATGAAAGGTTGCTTTACAAACTCAATATAAGAGATGACCAATTATTATATGTGAATACTACTACATATAACAATCCCCTACTTATTTACATATAATGACACTAAACAATTTCAGCTTCTTTACATAACGAATACCCATTAAGTGGACGAGCCTTAAACTTTATGGTTGAATATGAAACCTTTAAGGAGACATATACTCGTCATGTATGATTTCATATTCCTTTTGATCTTGGCAGCACCTTGTAGTTGGGCCTTGTGCTTAATCCTGGTTTTCACAAGTACTCTAGGAATTTTACCGGAGTAATCCATAAGAAGCGGCCTCTCACTTCTTTACTTGTATAGGTAGACTTATCGAGAATGTCCACAACGCATTCTACGAAAGCTATAAGTCTATTAAGGATTTTGAATCCATCCTAATCTTGTTGTGGTAATGAAAGTGCATAGGTCAGATATGAAACTTTCAAATAGTGACACCCCCACTATTTTTAAGTTATGCACTTGAAATGTATCAAAGTTTCCATTTCACCAATGTCTAATACTGAATTTCCTTTTAACTTTAAACATAAGGTGACAAATCTATGACTTGTACCTTAAGATAAAGTTGGTTTCAATTAAGACATTGTTTAGACCGGTAATAGTCCCATATCACTCATGACCTTTGTAATTTTATCCCCTGATAAATATTTTGTTAGTGGATCAGCTAACATCTGATTTGTAGGAAAATACTCAAGTGCTATCTTTCCCTTTTTAACCATATCTCTAATATGATTATATCTCATAGCAATGTGTTTGCTATGATTTGATATTCTCTCATTCTTTATATTGAATATGGCAGCTTGATTATCACAGTATAAAGTTGTGGCTCCTTTCTTAGAATCAATAAATGGTATGGTTCTTAGAAATCTTCTAAACCATATTAAATCTTTACTAGCCATTGACATGGATATGTACTCAGATTCCATAGAAGACAAAGCAACACATGTTTGTCTTTTTGAAGACCAAGCAACTATGGCTCCTCCAATAGTAAATAACCAATCACTTGTTGATTTGGAGTTAGTTACATCTGATGCCCAATTTGCATCACTATAACATTCAAGTATAGGTGAATTACACTTGTAATGTAAGCCATAGTTTATTGTGAATTTTAAGTACCTTAGTACTCTTTTTAGTTCGGTCCAATGTTCTTCACTTGGATTACTTGTAAATCTACTAAGTATGCCAATTGCACATGCAAGATCAGGTCTTGTATGATTAACCACATACATTATGCTACCAATTATCTTGGCATATTCTCCTTGATTTACGGCCTCGCCTTTATTTGAAACTAACTTCATATGAGGGTCAATAGGACTTTTACTTATTTTGCATCAAAATAATTAAACTTTTTTAATATTTCCTCAATGTAATGAGATTGAGTTAATATGTAAGTTTTATCCTTTTTGATCACCTTAACCCCCAAAATGACATCTACTGGACCTAAGTCCTTCGTGTCAAACACTTGCTTTAAATAGTTCTTTGTTTCATTTATACAATTAACATCAGAACCAAATATTAGCAAGTCATCAACATATAAAGTTATAACGACTTTATAGTTAAGAGTAACTTTAGTAAAAACACAACTTTCTACTTTACTACTCTTAAAATCAAACTTTCGAATTTCTTGCTTAAACTTCTTGTACCATTGAATTGGTGCTTGTTTAAATCCATATAGAGATTTCTTTAATTTACATACTTTATGTTCTTCTCCTTTAGAGATATAACCCTCGAATTGTTATATGTAAATCTCTTCATCTAAATCTCCATTTAAGAATGTTGTTTTAACATCCATTTGATGAACCTCTAGTCCATAGACGGATGCTATAGCAAACATAGTTCTAATTGATGTAAATTTAGTGACCGGTGAAAATGTTTCGAAATAGTCAATTTCTTCTTTTTTACTATAACCTTTGGCTACTAATCTTGCCTTGTACTTATCAATAGTACCATCAGTTTTGAGTTTTTTCAAAACCACTTGCAGCCAATAGGTTTAGTATTAGGAGGAGGATTGACTAGAGTCCATGTTTCATTATCAAGTATAGATTTGATTTCATCATCCATGGCTCTTTTCCACAAGTCTGAATCAGACATAGACATAACTTCTTGAAAAGTTTTAGGATCCTCTTCTAACATATATGTAAACATGCCAGGACCAAGGTTCTTTTCAATTCTTTGTCTTTTGCTTCTCCTTAACTCAACTATTTCATCATTTTCATTGTTGTCTAAATTTTCATCATTAGCAATGGCATCACCATTATCATGTGAACTTGATGCATTTTCTATTTCAAGTTCTTTTGACAATTCATGGTTTATATCTACCTTGTCTACACTTTTTATGTTCAAATGTTCATAAAAAATAGCACGCGTAGCTTCAAACACACAATTGTCATTAATTCTCATAAATCAATATGCTTTGCTTATTGAAGAATAACCAATAACTATAGATTTCACAGCTTTGCTCCCAAGTTTATTTCTTTTCAAAGTTGCATCTAAAACATATGCAACACAACCCCATACCTTTAAATGTGAAATATTAGGCTTACGCCCATTAAATAATTCGTATGGAGTTTTCATATGTTTATTAACAATTATGTTACACATGTAAACAAAACTTAATAGTGCCTCTCCCCAATAGCTCATTGGTAATTTTGAATTTATAATCATGGCACTAACCATCTCCATTATGGATTGATTTTTCCTCTCGGCTACTCCATTTTGTGGTGGAGTATTAGGTGCTGAAGATTCCCTAACAATTCCATTTTGTTGACAAAATGAAATCATCTCGTTTGGGAAATATTCACCACCTCTATCCGATCTTAATCGTTTTATCCTTAGATTGGTTTGATTTTCAACTTCGGCTTTGAAAATATTAAATTTGTCAAAAGCTTCATCTTTTGTTCTAAGTAAATACACATATGCAAACTTAGAAAAATCATCAATGAACGTAATAAAATAACGTTTTCCACCTCTTGTCAAAATATCTTTGTTGTCACAAATATTGGTATGAATTAACTCAAGTAACCTAGTTGATCTTACTACACTTTTAAAAGATGTTTTAGTCAACTTAGATTGAGCGCAACATTCACAATTATTCATAGAATAAATAGTCGAAGATTTAGGAATATACTCATATTTAATCATACGACTCATTGCATTCATACCAATATGTCCTAATCTAGAATGCCAAAAATCATGCTTTTCAACATTAAAATTAGAATCAACAAAGTAAGAAGAACTGATAATTTTATTATCAATGTTCAATAAATACATTTGGTCTTTAATGTAGGCCTTTCCAACAAACGTCCCATTTTTAGTGATATTCACTTGTTGGGCGCGAAAGGTTATCTTAAAGCCATTTTCGTCCAATTTAGGGACGGATACAAGATTCTTCCTCAAAGAGGGAATATGATACACATTTTTCAAAGTAAGAGCTTTCCCGAAGTGAGGGGGAGAATAACGGTCCCTATGCCCAAGACCTCGCTTGTAGAAGCATTTCCCATATAAACAGCTTTCGGCTCTTTCACTTCTTCATATGTTTTGAACAAGCTTCGATTTGGAGTTACATGACATGTAGCCCCTGAATCAATCCACCAATCTGAGTCGACATTGTTGACTAGACAGATTTCAGAAAGCATGCTAATGAAGTTGCTCTCAACTACATTTGCTTGTTCATCTTTTTGTTGCCCTTTGCGGTAATAGCAGTTCTTAGCCAAATGATTTGTTTTTTCACAAACATAACAAGAACTCTTCTGCTTTTTCTTAGATTTACCCTTTTCATCATTTTTAAAGTTGTTTTTCCGTTTGAATTTTCCTTGGTTTCCCTTGGATGTTCCGACAACATTTTTATTTTCCACATAGTTTACACCATCAATCTTCTCAGAAATTGAGCCATCACGTTTGAGACTTTCAGTCTCAATTTAGATGCCTTGAAGAAGTTCATCTAAAGAGATGGCCTTTGTTTTGGTCAAATTTCAACAAGTGTTTTTGATGATAAGAAAAATAACTAAAGTGATATGAATCAGGGTACAATGATTATCGAGTTGAATAGAAATGAACACAAGGTATTTGTTGACTAGGGAAAGCCCTTGAACAACTTGTTCGCCGGCATAAAACCCCGGGAGGTTTAGGAACCTGCCTTGACCAAAAGTTTACTAAATATTGAGGAGATTACAGAGCTATGAGCGTATGCAAGGGAGCTTAAGCTAGTGAAAAAATGTGTGTGCAAAGTACAGTGTTTTTCCCCTTTTATACCTCAAATAACGGCTAATTTACAAGGAGAAAAAATAGGCCTAGAATCTCGGATAAGAGGTTGATCTCGTTGAGACATTATCGCCATTTTGTTGATTGAGGGGATAATGATCCGTTGCTGGGTATTTGCATGGTGAGACGTCTTTGAATTGGTCTTCAATTACTTTGACATGTTCCCTGAAAAATAGGGTTAACGTAACAATAGTTCAACCTGCAAAAGATCAAGATGTAATAGAACAACTCAAGTTGTTAGTACCAAGATTCTAGGTGCAAGTTGTAAACAAGTTGATTTAAAAACGTAGGGCCCAACAATTGCCCCCAAACTTTTGAATTTAAAATGAAGAATATAAAGAGACAAAAAATTTAAAAAGTTTGCCAGAAATGGATGTGATGCACGGCGGTTTTAAATGAAAAGGTTTCTGATGGGACGGTTTTGAAGATTTCCAAAGCAAAGGTCATGATTTTTTAGACTTCCAACCGCTGCCAACCTCTCCCTTAAATAAATAAGACTCCTCCCCCAACTCTCCCTTTCACAGAATCAAAAAGGTAGCTTTCAAGGAGGTCTTCGAGAGGAATAACCAAGGAAGGAGACCGGAGAGAAAATCAAGTAGGAATTTTCCGGTGAGTTTCTCTTTTCCTTTTCAATTTTCTCTTTGATTTCTTGCTCAAGTTGTAAAAATGGGAAGAAAAAAGGTGAGTATAATCGAAAGTAACGAGGGTTTTCCTGAGGGTTTCTTAACTCAAAACATGTTGAAAGACCCGGACAAAGAAAAATGTTTGATTCCTCAAGCCAACTTAGAAATCATTAAGAAAAACCACGCTATGCCATATGAAACCGTCTTTTTCACCCACCCCGACTTGACCTCTGAATGTTATTCTCCCGATTGGGTGTGCTTTCCCGAATATCCTTTTGTTATTGGCCTAAAATTTCCCTTCCCAAAGTTAATTGCTAGGTTTTTTGTTTCCTCAAAACTCAACTATGCCCAAATCATGCCTCAAGGCTGGAGGTGCTTGCAAACCCTAGTTAGGTTAAATGCGGAGACTGAGTTGGAAGTTGGTTTAGAAGAATTCGCTTATACAACTGAGATTAGGGGATTTGGCCCTGGGAGATTTGGTTTAAGGGTTAAGACTGGTGGAACCCCTTTTTTGAATGATAACTGTGATCCTGCTGATAGAGGTTGGAGGAACAAATTTTTCTTTACAAGGAGAAATACCCTGGTTTCAGAGGAGGGTGCAATTTCCAAGTGGAGGTCTCAAGGTAGTATAGATAATTTTTCTTACTCTATTAATGTTTCTTAACAACCTGCTAACTAACCACTTGAATTTCCTTTGGCGTAGTTGCTAAGCTGAGCGTGCTTTTTGCTCATAAAGATGAAACAGAGGTGAATGTGAGAAAAATCTACGAGTTGGATCCATCAGTTAGGAGTTTCAAAGCCTTTCCTATCCTATTCTCTGTAGATTAGAAGAAGAACTTAACCCTGAAGAAGCTCTACCTGATCCCATCAAGATGTCCACAGGTTTGACAAACCTCTTAAAGTTTTTTCCTATCTCCAATTTATTCTAGTCCTTTCAAGTTGTTTTAATACTATATCCCTTTGTCGCGGCCACTCGTTCTAAGACCTCTGCGAGCGTTGCGGACCTGCGGGTGAAGCTAAGGCAAAGATGGTTGTGAAGAAAAATAACAAGCCCCCAACTCCCCATTCTCGCGAAAGTATTCTAGCTCACGAAGCAAAAGTGTCCAAGAAGAAGAAGGAAACCAAGAAGAGGAAATTTACGAGGTTGAAGCCACGAGATGTGGGTGGAGATTTGAATGTGGAAAAGACAAGAGAAAAGTTTAAAGGCTGCGATGACGAGTTTATCGACAAGGTAAAATAAAGAGACTTTGAACCTTATACAAAAGAATTCATAGGGAATTAACACTTCTTTTCACGGGTTTCGGAGATCATGATTCCTATTATGGATCAAGTTGATATTTTGAAGATCAAGGCGGCCAAATGTAGCCACGAAGGCGAGGAAAGAAAGAAAGAAACCAAGAAGTATCTTTGATGAGGTGGTAAAGCTGAAGAAAGCTAATGGGACTTTGGAGAAGGAGTTGGCGGCGGTTTATCTTTGAGAAGGCGAAAGAAAATGAAGCACATGTGAAGGAGCTTGATGCATCAAAAGAAGATTTTAAGTTCAATGTCACCAAGACAGTGTTGGAGGCAAGGATCCAACTTATGGAGGAGTTTAGGAATGGACAAGCTACAACTTGGGATGTGGAGGAGGAGAAGAGAACTTTAGAATGTTTCATTGGTGAACCTGTAGATGGAGAAGAGGTAGATTCACCGGCCCTTGAAACTATTAATCAATTGGTTGAAGATGCTAACAACATTTTAAGTACCGCAGTGGTTACTCAAGCTGAAGAAAAGGATCAAGAGAAGGAAACAAGCACAACACCAGCGGCAGAAGGCCAAAATGTTTGAAAAATTTGAAAGTTTTTAAGGAGTTTGGAAGGAACAAAACAATTTCTTTTTTGCTTTTATTCGTCATACCTCTGTTGGTATGCACAAAAATGGGGGGTATGCCCCCAAAACAAGGTTATTTTGGTATGTAATGGCTCATAAGTGCCCAAACAATTTATTTGGGGGTACTAGGTTGGTCTAGTACTCCAAGCTTTATTAGGTTTTAAGGGATTAGTTGGCTTATCCAACTTATCTTTTAGTTGCAAACTCTTTTGGAAACATTTCAAGGTTTTAAAGGAGTGTTCTAAGCTTTTCAGAAATACTTTCTTGTTCATTAGATAACATGTTGATGTTATAAACAGAAGGTAACATGATAATGTTACAACCAGTAGGCACAACTTAAATAAGTGTGAAATTGTGCGCCCAGGAGAAGGTGTCAAAACCTTAATTCGTTAGAAAAGATGAAAATCTTTTAACCATATGTAAATTGTACCTTTGATCAAAGGTAACCGTTTGAAGAGATAGAACAAGTATCAGCCGTCCTGCGTGTCAACAAGTTCTATCCCTCTCCAGCTAGAGTTTCAACATGTTTGAGCCGTACTGGCGTGTCAACATGTTGAAATTCTTCTTCCTAGGTCCAAACATGTTGGAGCCGTACTGGCGTGTTAACATGCTTAGACCTACTCCAATTTTAGGTCCCAACAAGTATCAGCCGTACTGGCGTGTCAACATGTTGAGCCTACTCCGTTTGTTCAAGTTGTATACCTTGCAAAACAAATTCATGTTAGGGTTGGGCGTTAGCGTAGCTAACGCCCCTCCGATGCTTAAGTTAGTAAGGATTTTCAATAAAACTTGATAACTTGAAACATGTGAATGAACTTGAGAACAAAAATAGATCATACCTGAGAAGTCTAGTTGTTAATGACTGGACTTACATAAAATAGAGCTTCAAATGGATGGCGTTCCAACTCCTAGGGATCCTGTCTCCACTTGGGGTTGATAACCAATATGCACCCTTGCCAGCTTCAGCATCGATGAGATATGGTCCTTCCCACTTGGGAGCTAATTTACCTGCATTCAATTCTCTTGTATTTTGAAATACTTTTCTCAAAACTAAATCACCAACCTGGAATATTCTTATTACGACATTCTTGTTATATGATCTAGCAATGCATTGTTGATAAAAGCCATCCTTATCTTGGCTAAATCCCTGACCTCATCAATTGTATCTAAATCTTGGGTTAGCAAAAGATTATTTTCGTCTTGAGTTAACAAACCATAACTTGCTGTTGGGATTGTCACCTCGACTGGAATTACAGCTTCTGCTCCAAATACCTATGAATATGGAGTCCTACATGTGGCCCCTTTTGTAGTGGTCCTATCCGCCCAAAGTACAAGTGGTAACTCTTCGGCCCATTTCCCTTTCTTTTGATCTAGGCGCTTCTTCAAGTTGTTGACAATCAACTTGTTGCTTGATTCAGCTTGACCATTGGCTTGAGGGTGGACAGGCGTAGACATGATCAGCTTGATGCCCCAGCGAGCATAAAAATCTCTAGTCTTCTTACTTATGAATTGGGACCCATTGTCGCATATGATTTCTGAAGGTACGCCAAACCTGCTTATAATATTTTTCTTTAAAAATGAAATTACCTCCTTGTCTCTTACTTGCACATAGGCCTCTGCCTCGATCCACTTTGAGAAATAATCAGTCATTGCCAACATGAACACTTTGCCACCAGGGGCCTTAGGCAGCTTGCCCACAATATCCATGCCCCATTGCATGAAAGGCCAAGATGAGACAATAGAGTGTAGAGGTTCTGCAGGTTGATGCAAGATGTTGCTGTGTCTTTGGCAGGCATCACACTTCTGTACATAGCTCATGGCATCTTGACGCATGGTTGGCCAGTAATAACCAATCTTGAGGGCCTTCGACGCCAAAGCTTTTCCACCAGAATGATTTCCACATGTTCCTTCATGAATTTCTTTTAGCACCAGTTCAACTTGCTCATTATCGATACATCTCAAATAGTGCCCTGCAAAAGATTTCTTGAACAAGACATTATCTATTAAAACGAAAGTTGAAGTACGAATCTTAAAAGATCTAGCATTCTTAATATCTGGCGGAATAGTCCCAAGTTGAAGGAACTCGATTATGGGTTGGGTCCAAGATGGTCTTGCATCTTGTGTCCCATCAGGTTGAGTAACCACTCGAGTTTCCTCAACTTGGTCTATTGCCGGGAACTTAACATAAATAATGGGAATATTAGTATGCAACATTGACTTGCAAGTTGAACCCAAGTTGGCCAACGCGTCCGCTTCTGTATTCTATTCTCTAGGGACCTGTTCCAAAGAGAATGACAAAAATTTCGAGGCTAAAGCTTTGACATATTGGAAATATAGAGTCATCTTGGAATGCTTCGCCATATAAATGCCATTAAAATGGTTAGCAAGCAATTGAGAATCAACATATACATTTATATGAGTAATGTTTAGACTTAAAGCTGTAGTTAAACCCATGATTAAAGCTTCATACTCAGCTTCATTATTCGTTGCATTGAATTCACAAGATACAGCTTGAGGTATGATATCACCTTGAGGGGATTTTAGAACTATTCCCAAGCCAATTCCTTTGGAATTCGAAGCTCCATCTGTGAACAGTGTCCAAAATCTAGGAATAGTTTTACCTTCAAGTTGCTGTACTTCCAATTCCACCTCGGGCTGCAAACTTGGGCTAAAGTCTGCTACAAAATCAGCTAAGGCCTGAGATTTGATAGCTGTTCTGGGCTCATATGATATGTCGTAGGTGCTCAACTTGACTGACCACTTGGCCAATCTGCCTGACATTTCTGGAGTTCTCAACACATTTCTCATAGGGTGGTTAGTTCTAACAGTTATAGAATGTGTTTCAAAATAATGACGTAGTTTTGTAGCAGCAGTAGTCAAGGCTAAGATTAATTTTTCGAGATGAGAATACCTCGTTTCAGCATCTAGTAAAGATTTACTGATATAATATACAGGATGCTGTTCGCCTTGGATTTCTTTCACCGATCTTGCACTAACTGCATTCTCAGATACAGCTAAATATAAATAAAGGTGCTCACCTCGTTCTGGTTTAGCAAGCAGAGGTGACATCATTAAGTATTCTTTAAGTTGTTTGAAAGCTGCTTCATGTTGGTCAGTCCATTGGAAGAGTTTATTCTTCCTTAATACTTCGTAGAATAACCTGTACTTATCAGATGATTTAGATATAAATCTACTTAGTGCAGCTACTCTACCTGTTAACCTTTGGAAATCTTTGATGTTCTTGGGAGATTCCAAGTTGAGAATGGCTTTGATCTGCTCGGGACTGGCTTCAATTCCTCTCTTGGTCACCATATAACCCAAGAATTTTCCTGCTCTAACACCAAAGTTGCATTTGGTTGGATTAAGCTTCATGTTGAAAGCTTTCAAGATGTTGAACGCCTCAGCAAGATGCTCCACGTGATCTTCAATATGCTCGGACTTGACTACCATATCATCTATGTAGACTTCCATTGTCTTTCCAAGTTGATCTTTAAACATCTTGTTCACGAGCCTCTGATAAGTTGCCCCTGCATTTTTAAGACCAAATGGCATAGCAATATAACAATATATACCTTCCGGAGTCATGAATGTTGTATCCTCTTGATCTGAGGGCTCCATTTGGATTTGCTGAAAGCCTGAGGACGCATCCATGAAGGTTAAGATGTCGTGGCCAGCTCTCGTCAACTAGAGAATCAATATGAGGGAGATGGAATGGATCCTTCGGGCAAGCCTTGTTCAAGTCTGTGAAGTCCACGCACACTCGCCACTTGCCATTCTTCTTCTCTACCACCACAACATTAGCTAACCACCTTGGATATTGAACTTCCCTGATCATCTTGGACTTCAAAAGCCTCTCAACTTCATCCTTTATGATCTGGTTCCGCTCTTGGGCAAACTTTCTTCTTTTCTGGTGGACAGGACGGATGGTTGGATCAATGTTCAACTTGTGAGTAATGATGTCCTTGCTTATTCCTGTCATGTCCTCATGCTTCCACGCAAAACAATATTTCTGACTTTTCAAGAGCTCGATCAACTCCTCCTCAATTTCTGATGGAATATCTGCACCAACTTGTACTTGGGCCCCAGGGTCTGATTCATCAACAAAAATACTTTTCGTCTCATGCTCCACTGCTTCAAGAACATCCTGGGCCTTTTTCTTTAATTGCTATGCTTGACGAGGAATTGAACTTGCCTTCATATTAACCTTGTAGCACTCTTTAGAAACTTGCTGATTCCCCTTCAACTTGGCTACACCCCAAGGTGTTGGAAACTTGACGCACTGATGATACGTTGACGGCACGACCTTCATGTTGTGGATCCAAGGTCTTCCCAAAATGACATTGTACGAGGAAGAACATTCAATCACACAGAACCTTTCCATAGAATTCATACCCTCCAAATAGATAGGCAACTTGATTTCTCCGACTGTCTGCTTTATTTCACCACTGAACCCTACCAGTACGGATGAATTCTTCACAACTTCGGATAAAGGAATGCCCATATCTTCCAGAGCATGAGTGAAGATTATGTTGACTGAGCTGCCGCCATCGATCAGGATTCTCTTGACCACACAATTAGCAATTTGCACCTGAACAACTAGACCATCATGATGAGGGTCCAACGTGTTGTCCTTATCTTCATCTTCAAAGGAGATAACTTGACCATCTGTGAAATCACGACGCCTTAAGGGCAGTTCTGACTGATCCTCCTTAGAACTCTTGGCATGACGCTTGGCTGCAGAATAAGTTGTGCCACAAATATGGGATCCACCTGAAATAACGTTTACTACCTTGGTGGCTGGAGGAGGTGCAACCTTCTCGGGTCTAGACTGCTCTCCTGAATCAGGCTCTTTGGACTCACTTCTGACCCTCTTCTTACCCAACAAATCCTTAAGAAGACCCTTGTATAATAAGTGAGCAATCTCCTTCCTCAAGGAAAAATAATTCTCAGTGGTATGCCCAAAATCCTCATGAAATGCGCACCACTTGGACTTGTCCTTCCAAGGCGCTGGCCGGTCACTCTTCTTGGGCCATCTAGCTTTATCTCCAAGATTTCCCATGGCGCAAAGGATTCCTGCAACGTCCACAGAAGAGCAGTATTCAGAAATTTTTGGATAATCATTATCATCCCCATCTTGATCATCATTTACAAAATGAACTTTAGAAGATTGATTTAACGGGGTTTGCCTGTTGGACTTATAGTGATGGGAATCCGATTTTACGTCGAGAGGGCTCAAATAGAGGAGTAGGGGTCCTCCCGGTTGACTTCCCCAATGCCAGCCGTCATCCTCCAATCCGATGAAAGGCAAGGCTCGGTTTTGATTTCTTCAAGTTGTTTTTGAGGAGTCATCACCAACTCATTATAAAATAGAGAGCTCTTCTTCAAGCCTATACGGAATGCTTCCGTAGGCGTGGACACGTCCAAGTTGGGTATAGTCACTTGCCTCCTTGTTAAACCCGTGCAAATATTCTTTAAGACTTTCGTTAGCCGTTGCACAATTCTATAAAAGGTCACTAGTCAACTTGTCAAATGCCCTATTGCACGAAAACCGATTAATAAACATATTGACAAGTTGAGCATAAGAAGAAATAGAGTTTAGAGGAAGTCTGTTAGCCATTTTAAAGCCGGTCCCGACAAAGTTGAGCCAAAGCCCCTGCAAAACATGCTTCTCTAAAAATAGGGGGATACTTATAATATCCATTGATTCCCGATACAAAGAACACATGTTCTCATTGGGTCGGTGCTTCCATCATACTTCTTCATATGAGGGTAGAAAACTTCTTTGGGATCTCCACACTAGCTATTGCTTGGAACAAAACGAGATTCGTTATATCAAGTTGGAGAAACTTGGTGGTATGGCACATTGACTCCGTGTATGCTTGAAGCAAATCCTTTATAGTCCGCATTTCCTTAACAAGTTGACTCTGCGAAAAGAGGATTGTTATTAAACCGAGATGCGAAGTATCAAAAGCATTAAAGAAACTCCTGTTTACCCCATTGAGGGTGTAGCATAGGTGTAGCAAGATGACAACACGGGTTGGCTAGCTGGAAGGCCGAATCTTGGTTGCTCGATTGGAATAGACGTCACGATTGTGCTTCTCGCCGGCAAGGTATTGGACATAGGGATATCTCCGAAATGGCTTGGTCTGTACTCCGCACCAAACAAAGATACGGGATGTAAAGGTGAAAATGGAGTAGATACTTGAGTCTCAACTTGCTTCCCTTTACGCAGGCTATCAATGGCATTGAATATCATGGCGTTCGTATGCTCCTGACCATCCAACCGATCATTCACTTTCTTCAACATATCGGCCATGTTGGATAATATCTCCAAATTGACAGCTTCCGCATTCAAATATGGATTGCCTTGGGTGCCGGAAACAGGAAGCGGCCGACTCCTCTCACCTTGACTGCCGAACAACGGATTGGCCATTTCTACGCAAATAATCAAAGTTTCCCACAGACGGCGCCAAATTGTTTCGGTCAAATTTCAACAAGTGTTTTTGATGATAAGAAAAATGACTAAAGTGATATGAATCAGGGTACAATGATTATCGAGTTGAATAGAAATGAACACAAGGTATTTGTTGACTAGGGAAAGCCCTTGAACAACTTGTTCGCCGGCATAAAACCCCGGGAGGTTTAGGAACCTGCCTTGACCAAAAGTTTACTAAATATTGAGGAGATTACAGAGCTATGAGCGTATGCAAGGGAGCTTAAGCTAGTGAAAAAACGTGTGTGCAAAGTACAGTGTTTTTCCCCTTTTATACCTCAAATAACGGCTAATTTACAAGGAGAAAAAATAGGCCTAGAATCTCGGATAAGAGGTTTATCTCGTTGAGACATTATTGCCATTTTGTTGATTGAGGAGATAATGATCCGTTGCTGGGTATTTGCATGGTGAGACGTCTTTGAATTGGTCTTCAATTACTTTGACATGTTCCCTGAAAAATAGGGTTAACGTAACAATAGTTCAACCTGCAAACGATCAAGATGTAATAGAACTACTCAAGTTGTTAGTACCAAGATTCTAGGTGCAAGTTGTAAACAAGTTGATTTAAAAATGTAGGGCCCAACAGCCTTCTTCTTATGCTTCAATTTCTTTTGGTAATCTTTCCAAGAAGGTGGAAGTTTACCAATGATGGTTGAAACTTGGAATGTTTCAGAAATGGGTTCACCCGCATTGGCACATTCTATGGCTATGTCATTGAGTTCATTAACTTGATCAATGACAGGCCTCGAGTCTACCATCTTGTATTCAACAAATTTATTGACCAAAAAAGATTTATTACCAGCATCTTCATTGACGTACCTTCGTTTGATTGCAAACCAAACATCAGCGGCGGTCTTGTGTATTTGGAACACGTTGAACAACGTGTTGTTCAATGCTTGCAGAATAGTGAATCGGCAAATGAAGTCATCCGATTTCCATTTCTTCACTTTTTCAGCAGCCTCGGTTTTCTGTGTCTCGGTTGCTTTATCATTTTCATTTTCCTTTGGACAAGGATCACATAGTACATAGAATACCTTTGCAATGGTGAGAAGGTATTCCATCTTCAAGCTCCAACACTTGTAGTTCAGCCCATTTAGCCTCTCTAACTTATCTGCTTCGGGTAATTGTCCCTTCATCAAAACTGACTCCATCTATATGAATTAAATACCTTAAAACTGTTGTATATGACTCAATTGTGGGTAAGGAATCAGTAAGTTAGACACACCAAAAGATGTTATCATTAAGGTATTTAATTCGTCCCACTATGGTGTAATGGTCTCAACGAATTTCACCTCCAGGATACAAAACCTACGCACTCTTATTCAAAGTTACACTCCTTTGAATAACTATGGAACAATAATCGAAGCTTTTGATTGTTTGACTCGAAAGAAAGGATTGATAAGAAGAAAGACTCAGGAAGTAATTTAACTCAGTAATTTCTATATCTGTATTTCAGTTCCAAGGAGTCCAGCCCTATTTATAGAGTTGGCGTTGTGGTCTTGAAAAGACACAACTTATCCGAACTGGTGCCTCAGCTGCACGACCGAGTCAACAAAGTTGCACAGCCGCTCCATGCTTTGCACGGGCGTGTCACAAAATTTACACGGCCGCTCCATACTTGCACGGGCGTGCTCTATACCTTGCACGGCCGATCTGGGTGTGCCTTTCCGAACAGTCATACTCTTTAGCGAATGTCCATTCAAAGAGTCACAACCCTAAACATTTAAACTGGTTTACTTCCTCCCGCCTAATACCCTATTCGGTATTAAGATGTAATTAATATTTACATTAATTAATTTCTTTCTTATATATATATATATATATATATATATATATATATATATATATATATATATATTTAAATTAATTAATTTCTTTCTTATATATATATATATATATATATATATATATATATATATATATATATATATAATACTCAAAACTTTAAGTCATACTTGACATTTTCCCATAGTAGAGGAAAGCTCAAGCAATCTTATAGGAACTCTTCAAACTTAGCTATTATATAACAAGTTTAGCTCCACAAGTTTTATTAGTAATCTCCTGTGGGATAAAGAAGACACAAGAAAACAAGACTTTATACCATGAATGAAAGGTTGCTTTACAAACTCAATATGGGAGATGACCAATTATTATATGTGAATACTATTACATATATATATATATATATATATATATATATATATATATATATATATATATATATATATATATATATATATATATATATATATATATATATATATATATATATATATAGGTGTTTAAATGTTTCCATGCTGTACAACTTTGATGAGTTCACTCATAAATTAAAATTATAAAAGTTTATAAGTGTAAACACATTTGTAAAATTGAACAAGTAGAATTATAATTTTAAAATTTAAGATTTAGGGGTAAAAATAAAATTGCAAAAAATATTATATTTCTTAGGTGTTTTTTTTTTGAAATAAATAATAACTTTCATTAATTGCATGAATAAGAGTTGATGAGAAGTCTCTCCACAATATCTAGAGGCTCATCCCTACATTTGAAAATATAAGGATGAGTACAAATATGATTATTCATGAGTTCGAGAATTGAATATATGATCCAAAAGACACCAAAATGTTCAACCCATACATTGATCATTTCATTGCCTCCAATCTTCCATTGTGGACTTAGTTTGACAATATTTTTGGACGACGAACAAATGCCTTCAAGTGTAATTAACTTGGACACTGCCTTAGATTGACATTTAAAAAATTCACTCCGGAAAAAGGTTTTGCTTTGAGAACATTATTGACCAAGGTATTAGGGTTGAAAAGAAACTTCCAATCGGACTTTTCAAAATCTAGCATTCTAAACATACCATGGCTCTCAATAGGGAGAGAAATCAATAGCTCTCAACTAGGAGAGAAAACGGAAAGCTCTCAACGGGGAGATAAATTAACATAAAACTCAATAATAAATCACATACCATATGACAAAGACCATAGAGATAATTGGCACAGAAGCACTCATTGTATTCTGGACAAATTGACGCTAAGATAACGTTGGTAATTACCGTGATTGCAGAGAAAATGAAGCAAAATGTCGCCTAGAACACGTAGCACGATCCCACCATTATTGTCTTCTCCATATTTTTTTATTAAAAAGCTATAAACTTACAAAATAAATACGATAGTTAGAGATCATCAAACAATTGTTTGTAATCTCAAAATTGAGATTGCAAACTGTTAGTGAAAACAATGGTGTTACCCTCAATGTTACCATACGAGAGTTGGTAAAATAGTTTTACATTTTATCACACAAATAATTATTAATTATTATTGTCTTAATATTGTACTGCAAGATGTTTGTTTTGTAGGTCCAAAATTCAGTTGAAAATATGGTTAAAATGGAGCTAAAAACATAGAATAATTAAAAAAAGAAGAAGAAGAAGTTACGCATAACTAACTAGTTATGCATAACTCGTGAAGTGAAGATGAATAAAACGTGGAGGAGGCTTGGTCTTCTGTTACTTGTTGAGCACATGGGTACAAGGGTTGGAAGCTTGAAGTGTACAAGGCATGGAAGCACAATATCAAAAGATAGGAAAATGGTTGCTACAATTAAAGAGATATTATCTCCTTAAGCTCAAGAATAAAAGCATGGAGCTCAACTACTCGGCTGGTTGTTTTGAGTGGTGACCAAGTCTTTGTCACCTATATAAAGTAAGAGTGAAGACAAGAACATGACAACACTTCACAATCAATTATTACACAAGAGAGATCTACCACACGAGCAATATTGTATAAGTTTATTCACCTCATTCGGTTCCTTCATAGTAATTTCTCCACATTTAAGAAAGTATTTCTTGAGTGTGTTTGTGATAGAATAGAGTGAGTAGGTCCCTATGAGTAATATTGTATAAGTTTAATTAATTAGTATCTTTTGAAGTATGAATAAAAGTCATTGTCCTTAAACGATACATTATATTTGACGAAGTCTCCAAGCGTAAGCTCCCTCTTTGACCAAGCAAATTTTTTAAGTCCATTTATATGATCAAAAATTTCATCTTTATCACTACATTATGCCTTTGTTCGATAGGTTCCATCTATGCCATATGAATTTTTAATTTTTTGATCTACTCCCTAATATCTTATTAGGATATTTCTCTTAATTTTTTGAGGCTTTGACCAATACATCCTTCGGCCAAGTAAATACTGCCTTAAAGGACTGACATTTTCAAAACTCGCCAATAAGTCATTAGGCTATTATAGACCAAATAAATTCGCCAATAAGTCCTTAGGCTATCATTAGATCAACTTTATAACTTTATGATTTGACCAATAGTAATTTTACATTTATAAAAACTAATTATCACATCTTTCAATTTCACATTTTTATGATTTAATTTCACAATAATTTCAAAGTTATAAAAAATGATTTCTTAGGTATTAAAACTTATTTCAAACTGATTTCTCAGTTATAAAAACTGATTTCTCAGTTATAAAAATTGATTTCTCAGTTATAACACTATGAACAACTGAGAAACTGATTTATCAGTTATAACACTATGAACAACCGAGAAACTAATTTCTCAGTTATAAAAACTGATTTCGCAGTTATAAAAAATGATTTCTCAGTTATAAAAACTGATTTCTCAGTTATAAAAAATGATTTCTCAGTTATAACACTATGAACAACAGAGAAACTGTTTTCTCAATTATACCACTATACAATTGAGAAACTGATTTCTCAGTTATAAAATTGATTTCTAACTGAGAAACTGATTTCTCAGTTAAAACACTATGAACACTTGAGAAACTGATTTCTCAGTTATAACACTATGAACATTTCTCAGTTATAACACTATGAACACTAATTTTTCAGTTATAACACTATGAACAACTGAGAAATCAGTTTCTCAGTTATAAAAAATTGATTTCTAATTGAGAAACTGATTTCTCAGTTATAAAAATTGATTTCTAACTGAGAAACTGATTTCTCAGTTATAACACTATGAACAACTGAGAAACTGATTTCTCAGTTATTAAAAAGTTATTTCTCAGTTATAAAAACTAATTTCTCAATTATAAAAACCGATTTCAAACTGATTTCTCAGTTATAAAAAGTGATTTCTCAGTTATAAAACTGATTTCTCATAATGCAAATAAAAAAAAAGAAGGCATAGAACAGACCAAGCAATTGGGATTTTCTTTCTAGTTTCCCCAGCAAACTAAGAAACTCTTTATAAATGGTTTGGATTCTATCACTCACCCCTAGAAAGAAGTAGCAATTGAAAATCTCTAACAACAAAGAGCCAGATAATTCCATCAAACAAAGTGAAACTCTATAATAAAATCCAGAATAACGTAATCAAGATAAAAAAAAAACTGAAAGAGAACCATACAGAAAATAAAATTGGCACCTGTAGTCATATCCTTCAATTTGCTTAAATTACCCCCTCCAATATAGCTCAATTTCAGTCCAAATTTCATCGATTCATCACCACAGCAGAAACCTATCTCCCCCCGTTCATCTTCTCCTTCAATACTAGCTTCCCGACTCACCGTTCACGATTACATCAACGACGATGTGGTTTTTCTGCCATGAAAACGAAGCTAGAAGGAGGAACATGGATAGATGGGTTTTTTCGTTTCTGAGCTTTGCGGATAGAGAGAGAAAGAGACATCGAAGACGTTGCGATGAGAGCGAGAAATTTATTGGTAAAATCAATTTAAACCTAGGGACTTATTGGAAAGTTTTGAAATGTTGTAGATTTATTGATAAATACTACCTTCTGTCAAGGACTTATTGGTAAAAACCCCAAGAAATATCATAATGTGTAAATGGCCAATATTTGCCAGGTATATTATCATTAACATTTCCTAACAATTAGGGGTTTGATTTTATATATTTGAACATAAAATTAGGGGTCTGAATAATTATTTGAATAATGCGAATATTTCCCCAGCCGTATCCTAACATTAATGGAGTTTTTCTCAACATTCCCGGTTGTACATTCGTCCATTGCATTCTTTAAATTAGAATATATATAATTAATTATGTTAAAAAATAGATCAATATTTGAAATTTGATGATTGAAAACAAAAACAATAAAATATCATGATTCCAAAGGACCGATTCCCATGATCTTGGCATGAGATATCAGATGTTTAAATGACCAATATTTGCCAGGTGTATATTCAAAGTAACATTTCCTAAAAATTAGGGGTCTGATTAATTAACTTAATATTGAGAATATTTTTCCAGCCGTACCCACAACTCCTATATATAGACTCTATCATCCCATGCATAAAACCATACTATTCCATACAAAATCTTGTGTACTTAAAAATGGCTCAATCACTAGCAATTAAGTTTTTCCTTTCTGCTTTTCTAATCATCGGGATGTGGACTTCTCGAGCCACATCCCGTACTCTACAAACATCATCATCATCATCGTTGATGTTGGAGAGGCATGAGCAATGGATGGCTAGATTTGGACGTGTTTACAAGGATAATGCGGAGAAGGAAAAGCGATTCAAGATATTCAAAGACAATGTGAATTATATTGAATCTTTTAATGCTGCCGGAAAGTCATATAAGTTGGCCGTTAATGTGTTTGCGGACCAAACGAAAGACGAGTTTGTTGCTAGTCATGGAATGTGCAAGTTGCCGATAACGCAGCTTAAGTCACTTAATGGCACAACCCCTTTCCGGTATGAAAATGTGAAGGCGGTACCCGCGTCGGTTGATTGGAGGAAGGAGGGGGCCGTTACCCCCATTAAAGATCAAAGCCGATGTGGTAAGGCAAACATATTAAAATTATGATCATTTTTAGTTTATTCTTTTATTAATTATTATAATTATTATATTAATTCCATGTTCAAGATCTTACCACTGCATGTAGCCTAAGAAATTGGGAAGATTTATTTAGGAGGGGACGGGTGTTTGATTCCATGATTTTTAATTCTTTCTTTCTCTCTCTCTATTTTTTTTTTTTAAAACCCAACTATATTTACCCTTTAATTTTAGAGTTGACCCCCTCACACTTCGTAATATGAGGCCCCTAAAAATGAACCTTCATCAAAATTTCTAGATTCGTCACTAAAAAAAAGGATAAAAGGGTTTATACTAACCTTGAAATTAAATTTAGACACTACTGAGAAATTTTCTCTAAGAATTCTTTTGACCCTCCTATGAAATCCTTTGCTTCTACTTATTCTTGTTTGCAGGAAGCTGCTGGGCATTTTCAGCGATAGCTGCAACTGAGGGAATTGCTAAAATTAGCACCGGAAAACTAATCTCTCTTTCGGAGCAAGAGCTAGTGGACTGCGACAAAGGCGGCGAAAGCCAAGGCTGCGACGGAGGCTACATGGAGGACGGATTTAGTTTCATCGTAAAAAACAAAGGCATAAACACTGAGGCAGCATATCCTTACACCGGAGAGGACGGAACTTGTGACAAACGTAAAGAATCTGTAAGTGCTTTCAAGATTAGTGGGTACGAAAAAGTCCCTGCAACCGAGGCGGACTTACTAAAAGCAGTGGCAAATCAACCTGTATCTGTCGCCATTGATGCTGACGGAGACGATTTTCAGTTCTACTCGAGTGGGGTGTTTACGGGCGAATGCAGAAGTTCTACTAACCATGGAGTTACAGCAGTTGGATATGGAGAAACTAATGGGACTAAATATTGGATTGTGAAGAATTCTTGGGGAACTAGTTGGGGTGATGGAGGTTATATTTTGATGGAACGTGATGTTGAGGCTAAAGAAGGGCTATGTGGGATTGCTTCTGGTGCTTCTTATCCTGTTGCTTAAATAAATTATGGGTGGGATTTTTAGGGTTTTAATTTTTATGATCATGTTATTAGCTAGAATTGTTAGATTGTTAATTTTTATGATGTAGTAGTAGTACTAGTTATTTGGTTTTAGTATTGTAATGACTGCTCTCTCTTTTCAATGAAATTAACTGAATTTCTTAATAATTTTTCTACATTGACTTAGCATAAAAATTACGGAAATTATTTTTCCCTACTAAAAATAAAATAAAATCAGTAGATATTACATTGTGTAAGCGAAAAGAGAAATCATTAAAAGACAACAAATTAGTGCAATTTCTTAAGTAATAAGTTTGATTACAACTTCAAGAAGGTACAAACAAGTAATCAACAACCATAAATCCATTGAAAAATCAGACAACATTACTCACTGATTACAAAATAGTAAGATTTGACGGATTAAAGTTAACTTTAATGGAGAATGCAGTTGCGTTAAAACATGAAACGACGAGTTCTGCTGTCCTTGTGATCCAACCCTACTTGAATCTGATAAATCATCTTCGTATCGTAGGAGGCTGATTCAGAAAGAAAGGTTTAAAATAAAATAAAAAGAAGAGCCAGCGATGTAAGGAGAAACACCCTTAGGTGCCTTTAAAAATATTAGGCTCTTCGTA
The DNA here is from genome assembly GCA_022495995.1 of Adenophora triphylla var. japonica. Lineage (NCBI taxonomy): Eukaryota > Viridiplantae > Streptophyta > Magnoliopsida > Asterales > Campanulaceae > Adenophora > Adenophora triphylla. The sequence goes on along the minus strand of JAFEMH010004023.1, from coordinate 52,583 downwards.
TTAATTTGGGATTGGGAAACATATAATGTTCCCAATGTGAGTGACCGAAATAAATAATGTTTCCAATGTGAGTGACATCGAGAGATGAATCATAGATTCCAAAGAGTAGATATTGTAACTCATTGTTGGCTTGAATGCCAACTCCAGCACAATTGTGAAGACCATACGGCGTTAGAGCCATCCTGCACAAAAAATTACCTTTAGAATTACGTTCTTGATAAAATAAAAAATGAACATTCATTTTTGGACAAAGGTAGTAGAAACTAGTATAGTTGCATAGATCTATACAAATCTGAAGCATCATACGAATTAAAATCCAACAATTTTAAAAATCAACATCAACTTACGACATTCTATATAAAGAAGATGGAGGAAAATCAGACACAAAATGGCCAATTTATGGGAAATAATTAATATAAGTATCATGTTGCAAAGGCCATATAGATCAATAGACATGAACAGCAATCCCTCCCAACAATCAAATGGAAATAAGACAAGACTATCATGTAAACTAAAAAATAAATGTGTAAATCTTATCTTGATAAGAGGATTCATACCTTCATATATCAGTGAACTACTAAGAATTCTTTTTGCGAGTTGGTAACGAGGTTATTGAAAGGATGGGTAGTGAAAAGGTAATGTTTTAGCCTTTGAAGACCAAAGGCCTCCAAGGCCGCTGTTACCCTAAAAATTTCATCTCATAACATTTATAGAGAAGAGATTAGGGTTCCTAATTTGCAATTTTCATCTGATGGGTGAAAATTAATCCAAACTAGCAATCCAATGACTCAGAATGCTGTTCTAGTATCTTCTTTTTGATTATATGCGCTAGCAACAGAGCACACGCGATGCACATGCTAGAAACCAATATAGCATGTACGTTTTTAAGCGAATGTTTACTTACATGTAAACGCAAATTAAAAGGTTAATTTTTTGTTAGTGGTATTGATTTGACTTCATTTTGAATATAAATTGATCAGAGAAAGGATAATAAAAATTAATCTAGTAAATTACACAAATTAACAAATTAACAAATGATTTGACAAAAAAAAATATATATAATTAAGAAATCACTAAGCTCATAGCTCTTTTGACCAGCTGAGATCGAGTCAAAAGAGGATAGCTCTATCGAAGGCTCTCCTAAATGCCCAAAACTGGTATCACCCTTTCCGCTTCATCTCACAAAAAGCATGTCGTCGGCATAGCCAGGCCCGTCTCAATAATTATAGGGGCCCTGTGCTAAATTGAATATAGGGCCATTAATGTATATATATATATATATACTCCCTCCGTCCCGCTAATATTAGCACAAACACTGTTTGCGCGGGAATTAAGGAATATGATATTTTAATAAAATGTTGTGAGTGTAAAAGAATGAGTGGAGAGAGAATGAGTGGAGGGTGTAATAAATTATAATGGTGTTGTGAGTATTAAAATAATGTAGGAGAGAGAATGAGTGGGGTTGGGTGAATATTTTATTAATATAAAGTTTCCTTTTTGGGAGTGTGCGGATATTAGCGGAACGCCCAAAAAGGAAAGTGTGCTAATATTAGCGGGACGGAGGGAGTATATATATATATATATATATATATATATATATATATATATATATATATATATATATATATATATAATGTTGTTGCAACATTAAAGAGGATCTCACAAAAAAATCTACTACAAAATGTAAAGCATTTTGAAAAAAATAAATATAAAAACACATTTTTGTACTAAAATGTAGTGTAAAACATTTAATAGTGCATGTAAAACTTTTACTAAGTAAGGTTAAAAATCAGTTGTTTTTACATTTCTTTGTTTTACATTGTGTAGTAGATTTTTTTTTTTGCATTTCCTGATCCGATTTTGACCGCAGCATCGCTGTAGCAAATCGAGCGCATAGTAGATCCAAATCCATCAAAGGGACACTCAAATAACTCCTAGTCCTAAAGTCCACAACCTAAGAGCAAAAGAGGATAACACGCCAACTTTTGACACAAAATCAAATGATATACCTCAATGGATACATCTTTGCATGCCTATAAAAGAAAAGTTGTTCTACCCAAACAAGTTCAGATGTTCAAACTATTCATTTTCCCTTATTAGCCAATCTACATCCTAACTGCAACCTATCATAATCCTACGAGCCGTACCACTGATATTATCTAAGTGCAAAACATTACCCAACCAAGCTGATCTTAATATAAGTCTCAATTGTTGTGCAAGAGCTTAATTTACGAGACCATTGTAAACTCATCTGGTGTGAGACTTTCTGTTACTTCGTGCTTCTCAATAAGCATCCTTCTCTACAAGAATCAGGGTTTTTAGCCGCGGTAGTCGGACCGGGACAAATAGAGATAAAACCGTATCAAAAAGTATTTGCCACAGTTTTTTCACCTTTTTTCGTCCGATGCATTTGTGAGCGTCTACGGTGTCTAAACCATAACAAATAGTATTTGCAACGGTTATGGCCACGGTACAAAACCGAAGCACAAGAAATGTGATATATGTTCATTTTTATTTGTCACGGTTGTTGTAATAGTTAAAAACGTTGCTATTGTGTGACAGCTCCGAACCGTCGCAGAAGTTATGTACAACACATATAAAATTATTTGTGATGGTAATTAAACGTGGCAAATGATACCATAATGTACGTTTTTCATATTTGTAACACATGTCAAAACTGTGACAAATATTCTTTTATTTTTATAAAACCTTGTGTACTATATATTCACTGTACTGCATTTAGTAGCAATAAAAAGAATTTAAATGATCATTTTAACCATAATGCATAAATTCCAATAAAAATCCAAAAAACAGTGACATAAGCTCTTAAACATAAATCCTAAATAATTCATACTAATAAGTCAAATCCAACAATTATTTATAAAACATCTGCTACAACAACAACAACAATAAAGCCTTAGTCCCAAAATAATTTTGGGTCGTCTAACATGAATCCTCATATGTAATCGTGTGAAAAGGTTGTTGGAAAAAATAATAATAAATAAAATAAATAAATAAATAAAAAAATAATAATAAAAAAAATACAAAAAAATAAAAAAATAAAAAATAAAAATAAAAAAATAAAAATAATAAAAAATAAAAATAATAATAATAAATAAAAAAATATATATATACTCCCTCCGTCCCAGCTCACTTGACACTTATTTCCATTTTGGGCCGTCCCTGCTCACTTGACACCTCCCAAAAATAGCCTAGTTTTTATATTTTTATATTAGATGGACCCCACCACTCATTCTCTCTCTTCATTTTTCACCACTCAATTTATTCAACCAACACTACTATTTACCCCACTCATTCTCTCTCTTCATTTTCTACCACACATTTTTTTTTTATTTTATTCTTTTTTCTTAGTTCTTGTGCCCATCTCTTGGTGTCAAGTGAGGTGGGACGGAGGGAGTATATATGTATATATATAGTAAATAATAATAATAATAAATAAATAAATAAATAAATCAGCCCCCCACATGGATTTTTGCCCTCCACTCCGGCCTCTTCAACACCATACTTTCATCCGATCCAAGTAAACGCATATCATTTTCAATCACTCTAAACCAAGTTTGTTTGGGTCTTCCCCTACCCCTCCCCATTTTATCATTTCTCCACTGTTTCGGCCTCCTAACCGGTGCATCACTCGGTCTCTTTCTCACATGTCCAAACCACCTCAGACGATTTTCTCTCATTTTATCCTCGTCGGGCGCAACTCCTACTTTACCTCTGATCACCTCATTCCCCAATCGATCCTTTCTTGTATGACCGCACATCCATCGAAGCATACGCATCTCCGCCACATTCATCTTATGCACGTGACACTGTTTCACGGCCCAACATTCGGTGCTGTAAAGCAATGCCGACCTAATTGCCGTGCGGTAGAATTTTCCCTTTAATCTATTGGGTATGCCGCGATCACATAGAAACCCTGTGGCACTCTTCCACTTCAACCAACCTGCTTTAATCCTATGAGCCACATCACCATCTAATTCTACATCCTTTTGGATAATGGATCCAAGATAGCGAAAAAACTCAGAAGCATGGATAATATTTCCATCAAATGTGACCGCCCCTGCCTCCCTACTTCCAACTCTGCTAAACTTACACTCCAAATATTCAGTCTTGCTTCTGCTTAGTCGAAAACCTCGAGATTTCAAAGTGTGTCTCCACAACTCCAATTTACTTTCAACACCCTCTCTTGTCTCATCAATCAGCACAATATCATCTGCGAACAACTTACACCTTGGTATATCATCTTGGACTGACCTCGTCAATTCGTCCATTATCAAAGCAAAAAGAAAGGGGCTAAGTGCGGAACCTTGATGCACTCCAATATTTATAGGGAACTCTTCAGTCTTCCCAATACTAGTCTGTACACAAGTACTAACTCCATTATACATGTCCTTGATAATATCAATATATTTCTTTGAAACACCCTTCTTTGTTAATGCCCACCAAAGTACCTCTCTTGGCACTTTATCATACGCCTTTTCCAAATCAATGAAAATCATATGCAAATCTTTCTTTTTGATCCCGATATTTCTTCATGGTTTGTCTCATAAAAGATATATTGCCTCCATAGTCGATCTTCCCGGCATAAATCCAAATTAGTTATCTGAAATATCCACAATTTTTCTCAGCCTTTGTGCAATCACTCTTTCCCAAAGTTTCATAGTATGGCTCATTAGTTTGATCCCCCGATAGTTGGCACAATCTTGGACATCACCTTTGTTCTTATACAAAGGGATCAGAGTACTCTTCTGCCACTCTAATGGCATTGTGTTAATTCTCCATATCGTGTTAAATAGCGTTGTTAACCAATCTATTCCCATCTCCCCGAAACAAACCTCAATTGGTATACCATCCGGTCCTACAGCTTTCTTCAATCTCATATTTTTCATTGCCATTTCCACTTCACTCTTTTGAATTCTCCGCATAAAATCTCGATTAACCATACTCGAAGAGATATTTAAATCTCCAATATCCTGCTCTTGACCGCCATTGAACAAGGTATCAAATTACGAACTCCATCTATCTTTTATCTCTTTATCCCCAACTAGAACTCTTTGATCTACATCTTTCACATATTTAACCGTCCCAATATCTCGTGTCCTCTTATCCCTCATACGAGCGATTCTGTAGATGTCCTTTCCCCTTCTTTTGTATCCAACTTATCATAAAGTTTTTGATTCACCTTTGCTCTTGCGTCTCTTACTGCTTTCTTAGCATCGCTTCTAGCTTCCTTATACTTCTCATAGTTCTCGTCGCTCCTACATTTCCCCAATAATTTGTAGCATTCTCGCTTGCCATTTATTGCTTGTTTTACTTCCTCGTTTCACCATGATGTGTCCTTACTTGGTGGCCCGTTTCCTCTAGATTCTCCAAGGACTTCTTTCGCCACCTCCTTTATGGTATGTTCCATCTTAGTCCAAGTAGAATCTATATCCATATCCTCCATATTATCTGACCAAATACCGGTATCGACCATCTTAGCTACAAATTTCTGTTGAATCTCCCCTTGAAGTCTCCACCACTTGATTCTAGGGTCTACCTGTGGTTTTCTCTTCCTCGAAATTCTCTTACTTCGAAAATCAAGTACCACCAGTCTATGTTGAGTTGCTGTCTTCTCACCCGGAATAACCTTGCAATCTGTATAACTCTTTCTACAAGCATTTCTTACTAAGAAGAAGTCAATCCGACTCGCATTACCTCCACTCCTATAGGACACCAAGTGAGATTCTCTCTTCTTGAACCAAGTGTTCATTATACTCAAGTCATATGCCAACGCAAAGTCCAGGATACTATTTCCTGCTTCATTCCTCTCCCCAAAACCAAAACCTCCATGTTTGCTCTCAAAGCCATGTCGACTAGACCCCACATGCCCGTTCAGATCACCACCAATCACTAATTTCTCACCACTAGGTACTTGTTGCACTACCTCCTCCAAATCTTCCAAGAACACTTGTTTAATAGATGCATCCAACCCTACTTGTGGTGCATAGGCAAAAATAATAGTTATAATCTCATCACGTATCACCAGTTTAATGCCCATAATTCGATCACTCTTCCTGTACACTTCCACCACATCATTAATATACTCCTTATCAATAATGATACCCACTCCATTTCTACCCTTATATTTTCCTGAGTACCAAAGCATAAAACCCCAAGGCGAAATTTCTTTTGCTTTCTCTCCAACCCACTTAGTTTCCTGTAGACACATTATGTGAATCTTCCTCCTCCTCATAACTTCCACCACCTCTACTGATCTCCCTGTCTAGGATCCAATGTTCCAAGTTCCAAAGCGCATCCCACTACCCTTACACCTGCCATGGACTAGCTTCTTTACCCGCACTCGTCCGCAATGCGGGAACCCTTGCATATTTGACACCATCCCCGGGCGAAGAGATGGCACGTCGCTTTCGGGCGACGACCTAGCAACCTTCGCATACTTATCACTACACCCAGGTCTTTGAAGTGTAGCGTTTCGTTGCTGAGGAAACGCCCCAACGATATTCATATTCCGATTCATGTCATGATAATGTGACAAAATTTTTACGCTGGCTGTCACAAGCCTACCGCAACCCTCACCCTTTATCCTAACTTGGGACAGGCAAGGATAAATCCTTGGTGGGTTTAAAGCATCTGCTACGTAAAGCATTTATCTGAAATTAAATAGGTCCAAAAGTGTAATCATGACCATAATTTAAACATCAAAGTGTTGAAGTTGATGTCGAAGTTGAAGATCAAAGACACATCATCAAGGCTCCACATTTACTCATCAATCCTGTCATACATATACAAAAAAGCAAATCTTCATAAGTGAATTAATATCGTTGAAAATTGATTTTCACGTTCTTTTTGTTCGAGAGAAGGTCAAAAAAGGCCAGGTGCGCGTTCTTCATGTTCCGTCACATTATTAGCTAGAAAATATCTTCATAAAAGGGCTTCTGCGCATACTTTTCAATGATTTTCGCGACCGTCTAAGCATCCGGCCTCCTCCCGCTTCGACTGCGGGGGGTGTGATAGAATTATAATTATAGTAGATATGTAATATCTTCCGTAGTTAGTATTGATATGTTTATATTTGTATAGTGATAAGTAAGGAATGTAGATTTCCTAATCATAGTAGGAGAATATATTAGATCCTAAATTATAGGACTAACTTTGTATATGTACCTTTGACGGAGGAATGAAAGGGTTAAGGACCATATTCCTTTACTTGCGACAAACGTAAAGAATCCGTAAGTGCTTTCAAGATTAGTGGGTACAAAAAAGTCCCTGCAACCGAGCCGGACTTACTAAAAGCAGTGGCAAATCAACCTGTATCTGTCGTATAAGACGTAATATACGATTTATGTATATATGGATGTATATTAATGTATATTTGGATAGGAGTAAATAATTAGTCTGTGATTGATAAAATGTATTCCTGTAAGTTTAGGCTAATATTGAGAGTCCATGTATAGCTAGTATCCTTGGTCTAGGGTTTTGTATATAATTTGTAAGTACTGCCTCTATTTTGAATATGAGAGAATATATTTTCCCGCGCCTCTTTCTTCTCCACTGGCTTGCCCGTTTTCTCTCTACATGGTATCAGTCTAATCTTCTGACCCAGAGTTTAGACTTCCCTCTTGCTTCTTCATCATGTCAACTGGTGAGAATACACCTAATTCTGGTGTTTCTAACAACATGCATCACACTCCCTCTTCCAATGTTCTTCCTGTCTTCTATAACCCTAACGTAATCATGGGTCAAACCTTCTTAACCAAGAACAATTATGTGAATTGGAGTATCCTCTTCAAAACACTTCTACGCACACATAAACTTCTGTTTGTCATTGATCTGCAGCAATCTCCTGCAACTCTTGCTGATGGCAAAGAAAATCCGGATCACGCCCTATGGAAATCAGGTACAAGCCTCGTTTGTGGATGGATTAAAGGTACCGTTACCCCTGCTATTCAGCCCTATCTGAATTCATGTGACACCGCTCCAGCAGCCTGGGCAGTTTTAGCCAAGAAGTTTGGTGCTACTTCCGCTCTTCAGATCGACACATTAAAGGAGAAACTTCATGATCTCAAGAAATCTGCAGAGACCTCAATCGCAGATTATCTTCTTAGTGCTTCAGAAATTGCAGATGCTCTTCTTGCTGTGGGTAATCCAGTTGATGATGCGGTACTTATCCAGCATATTCTTGGGGGTCTTGGCCAAGAATACAAGGAGTTTCTTACCTCTACAGCCGCCATCCACGCTCGTAATCCCCTTACTTTGGACGAGTTAGGTGATTTACTTCTCAAGGAAGAAATGTTACTCCAGAAGTTTTCTGCTACGTCACAACAGGCTGCAGCGTTGGCACTTGAAAAAGCTAGCAGCTCCGTCCCTCCTGCTCATTTTGTGGAAAACCGTGGTGGAGGTGGTCAGTGCCGCGAGAATGGTCAAAGGAGGAATCGTGGTAATGGAAATTGGCAGAATAGGGGCAATGGAAATCGTGGGCAGTGGAACAGATCTTGGAATAATAACAACAATAATGGGTATAGCAGAGGTAATGGTCAATCCCGTGGCTGTGGTGGTTCGAGAGGTGCACAAAACCGTGGGGGCTCCTCCAGAAACAATGGTAATGGGATTTTACCAAATCCTGATGTCACATGTCAGTTATGCTTCCGTCATGGCCATAGTGGACGGGAATGTCAAAGTTTCGCTGCATATTTCGCTCACACAGATCCTTATATTCTTGATTCGGGTGCCACGAATCATATGACTGCGGATCCGACTTCATTCTCTGAATCTTATCAAAATACAAGTAATGATGTAGTACTGTTGGTAATGGCACTAAGTTAAATATTTCCCGCGTTGGTAGTTCTTCTGTCCATATCAACAATCGTTCTTTTCATCTTTGTAACATGTTGTTTGTTCCTAAAATTCATAGACCACTATTATCCATTCGTCAGTTTTCTAAGGATAATAATTGTTTCGTTGAACTTGACTCTTGTGGTTTTCGTGTTAAGGACAATCAGACGAAGGAGATTCTTATTTCTGGCACTAATTTCGGTGGGCTTTACAAGCTTTCTTTCAATTCAAAGTCTTCTAATAGTCCTGTTGCACTTCTTGGAGAACGAACGAGTCAAGATACCTGGCATGCTCGCTTGGGTCATCCTTCCACTCCTGTTTTCAAAGTTTTGTGTCAACAAGTTAATTTACCATTAAATAGTAGATTTGATAAACATCATTGTTGTCATTGGTGACCGTTAAGGAAGTCTAGTCAACAATCATTCTATTCTAGAACCTTTAATGCTTTACGTCTACTTGATATGCTTCATTTAGATGTTTCGGGCTAGGGCTGTTACACGAAACGAGCCGGCTCGAGCTCGGCTCGGGCTCGGCTTGAAAAAAGCTCGAGTTCGAGTGGGCTCGAGGTGAACTCGAGCTCGAGCTCGAACCAATTTTTAAGCTCGTCATTTTTTCGAGCTTGGCTCGTGTTCGGCTCGTATGTTCGACGAGCTCTATTCGAGATCTACTCGTTTAAGCTCGACTCGGGCTCGGCTCGTTAAAAGCTCGAATGAATTTTAGTATATATATATATATATATATATATATATATATATATATATATATATATATATATATATATATAAGCTCGTTTAGGCTCGAGTTCGATTACAACTCGAATTAGGGCTCGATAAAGCTCGTTTGATTTCAGATTTTTTTCAAAAAATAAGTCGAAGCTCGAGCTCGGCTCGTCAATACTCGAGTTCGAGCAGCTCGCGAAAAGCTCGCGAGCCAGCTCGCGAAAAGCTCGAGATTTGATTCGAGCCGAGCTCGAACAAACATTCTGGGCTCGAGCTCGAGCTCGTTTAAAAGTTAACGAGCTCGAGCTCGAAAATTCAAAAGCTCGGCTCGGCTTGGCTTGTTTATAGCCCTATTTGTGGCCCTGCTCCGGTTGATTCTTTAAATGGTTCTCGTTATTATTTGTCTATTATTGATGATTTTTCTCGATTTGTATGGATCTTTCCTATGACTCACAAATCGAATGCTACTCAAATATTCTCTAACATTAAAACTCAAATTGAAAATCTCTTGTCTCGTAGAATTTCTGCGATACACACTGTTAAAATCATTCAAACAGATGGGGGGGGGTAAATTCACTAGTCTGGTTTTTGTCAACTATCTCAAGAGTGTTGGCATTAAACAGCAACTCATGTGTCCCTACACTCCTCAACAAAATGGTGTAGTGGAGCGCAAACATCGCCACATTGTGGAGATGGGTTTGTGTCTCATGGCTAAAGCCAAAGTTCCCTATAACTTTTGGCTAGAGGCTTTCAATACATCTGTGTACCTCATTAATCGGCTTCCTATGCGTCAACATAATTTTGTGTCTCCACATGAAATATTGTGGAAACGGAAACCAGACTATCCTTTTCTCAAGGTTTTCGATTGTTCTTGTTTCCCTTATGTCGTCCCTACCAATGCATATAAACTTATGCCAAAATCAATTCACTGCATCTTTCTTGGTTATGATGATGTTCGTAAAGGATACCGGTGTATGGATTTAACAAATAGGAAAATTTATATATCAAGACATGTGATATTTGATTAAAATAATTTTCCTTGGCAAGATCCCAATACAAATAGAGTATTATCAGGTACACATCGGCTTTCTCTTTCTGCAGCTGCAACTATGGATCACCACTTTGGGAATCTTCCAACCAACAACCCACATCCAGCTGGTCCATCTGAGCCTTCAACACCCGGCCACAAATCTGGGCAGCAGGTCTCCTCTCGGTTAAATTCTATGCATCATGCTACACCTGCACATGGTCCCATTTTGCCTATTGGCTCCATGCAGCCCAATGATCTTGATCAACCTAGGCGTGTTTTCTCACACTCACCTGTGCCCCTAAACATTTCGGATTTAACACCAGGCAGCCCACCTGGTTCTCTATCTTCAACGGAGGTCCCTGCTACTTCTCCTATGGACTCTCACACCCCGACTCTATCATATTCTAACAATCTGACCCCTCAGTCCTCGAGTAATGAATCTTCAACTCCTCCACTCCGTTATCGAGGGTTGCAAGATTTATATAATGCAACAACTCCATGTTCCACACAGTACAATCTTTCTGCGGTTCAAGAGGATCCTTTCTATGAACCCCGTACTTTTAAGCAAGCATCGAAATTTAATCATTGGCAAGCTGCGATGACAGAGGAAATTTCGGCCCTTCATAAGAACAAGACGTGGTCTCTTGTTCCTTTATCAGCCCCAGATGAACGTTGTTGGTTGTTGGTGGATTTTCAAGGTTAAACGAAAAGCGGATGGCTCTATTGACAGACACAAGGCTCGCTTAGTTGCTCAGGGGTTTACTCAACAAGCCGATCTTGATTATGATGAGACCTTTAGTCCAGTGGTGAAGCCGTCAACCATCCGTACTGTAATCACAGTTGCTCACTCTCTGCATTGGGATATCAAGCAACTTGATGTTCGTAATGCTTTTCTTAATGATCTTCTTCATGAGGAGGTATACATGAAATAACCACCAGGCTTCGTTATTTCTGCTGCACCTGATCTTGTATGTAAGCTTCATAAGGCACTCTATGGTTTGAAGCAATCTCCTCGCGCTTGGTTTCAGCGTTTGCATGAATTCCTTCTCCGACATGGTTTTTTTAACAGTCGTTTTGATTCCTCTTTATTTATTCGACATTCGTCGGCTGCTACTACCATAATTCTAGTATACGTGGATGACATCATCATCACTGGCTCTTCGTCCGATGTTGTCTCATCAGTTATTAATGCCATTTGTGATACGTTTGATAGTCGTCAACTGGGTGATCTCAGCTTCTTCTTGGGGTTGGAAGTAACACGTACTAGTGATATTCTACTTCTGGGTCAGTCACGCTATGCACTCGACCTTCTTGCTCGGTTTAATATGACAGACTGTAAGCCCACATCTTCACCCACCATCCCTCATACTCGGCTATCTAGTCAGGATGGTAACCCATTGTCTAACCCTACTACCTATTGGAGTCTAGTTGGTGGGCTACAATATCTCACATTGACACATCCTGATATCGCCTTCTCCGTCAATCAGGTATGTCAGTTTATGCACCAACCTCGCACTACTCACATGGTGGCTACCAAACGGATACTTCGGTTTGTTAAAGGGACTGTCCACCTCGGTCTCACTTTCCATAAGTCACCTTCTTTTTCCATCCGTGCCTACTCTGATGCGGATTGGGCAGGTGATCCCGATAACCGACGTTCCACCACTAGAGCTTGTATTTTTATTGGCCCGAATCTCATTTATTGGACAGCCAAGAAACAAACTACTGTTTCTCGCTACAACAGTGAAGTTGAGTATCGTGCTCTTGCTACTACAACTGCTGAACTTAGGTGGTTTTCTTATTTGTTTCGTGAATTACGTCTTCCGTTCACTCCTCCATCCTTATTTTGTGATAATCTCTCGGCACTTCACATGGCTCGCAACCCAGTGTTTCATGCTCGCACCCGACACATTGAGATTGATTATCATTTCATCCGCGAATTGGTCACCCGTGGTTTTCTAAGGTTACACTATGTCTCTACCAATGATCAACTCGCTGATATATTTACTAAAGGACTGTCCAAGCCCCGATTTCAAGCACTATCGGTCAAGCTACGCTTTCCCTAGGGCCGTCTAGCTTGAGGGGGGGGTATAAGACGTAATATACGATTTATGTATATATGGATGCATATCAATGTATATTTGGATAGGAGTAAATAATTAGTCTGTGATTGATAAAATGTATTCCCGTAAGTTTAGGCTAATATTGAGAGTCCATGTATAGCTAGTATCTTTGGTCTAGGGTTTTGTATATAATTTGTAAGTACTACCTCTATTTAGAATATGAGAGAATATATTTTTCCAGCGCCTCTTTCTTCTCCACTGGCTTGCCGTGTTTTCTCTCTACATGTCGCCATTGATGCTGACGGAGACGGATTTCGGTTCTACTCGAGTGGGGTGTTTACGGGTGAATGCGGAAGTTCTACTAACCATGGAGTTACTGCAGTTGGATATGGAGAAACTAATGGGACTAAATATTGGATTGTGAAGAATTCTTGGGGAACTAGTTGTGGTGATGGAGGGTATATTTTGATGGAACGTGATGTTGTTGGAAATGGGTTTTAAGAAACTAGGTTTGACCAAGTTTTGACCCAATTTTCAAATGGGTTTCATTTATTGTTAAATGAAATAAGTTACAAAATTATAATCTACATTTGTTGTAGATTAAGAAAATGCATTTATTTACTCAAAACCATTTTCGGGTGAATGAGAAATTAATGGCTAAAGATTGTAACTTTAAATGGGAAAATGAAGAGTTTATGGGATATGAAAGAGTTATCCCACATTGCTTAGAGATGAAAAGTAAAGCAAGTTTATAAGTGGATGCAAATAAGGAGGAGGCATCAAGTTGTTCCTCCTTGGGCCAACCTAGGTGGACCATTGGGCCAACCATGCAAGGAGTAGCCCAAATTATGCCAGTTTTATACTAGCTCACTTCGGACCACACCCGCGAAGTGCGCGAAGCCCGCGAAGGCCGCATTGGGCGCTTTAGAGGCGCACTTTGCACGTGCGCATCGTCGCTAGGAGCTATTGGAGCCTTTGATTTTTAGCAAATCGATCAAGGTTCGTGGCTCAGGTGTAGTGGTGCGGTTTGGCTTGGGCTCGCTCGGCTGGTGCATGGGTGCGGTTGGGCCTAGGCCCGTTCGGATTGGGCTGGGCCGGTGCATGATAGGGTTGGACCGTAGGTCTTGGATCTGGTCCACGCCAAAGGGTTCAAGCAGGTTCGATGAACCAGGTCAAGGGTTGTAATGGTTCAAGGAACCAGTTTGAATAGGTGCCAGCAGATCTGAGCCCTTAATCCAGATCTGATCCAATGGCCAATATCCACCAGGTGCCAATTGTGTTTATTTCCAAAGGGCACCCCAACTCTTCACTAACTATAAATACCCCCCACCAGGTTTGGCAAATTCATTCATTCAGCCATCAAATATCCAATAGCCTAGTAGAGCATATTGAAGCATATATTTCCTTTCAAGTCCAGAAGTTTCAAATACTTATATTTGTTCGCCGAAGTCGTTAATTTGGAGTGCTCCTATTAACGACAGTTAAAGTCGTTGCATCTTACGAGAAGATTGTCAATTACCGTTAGCACCAGTGCGGGGTAATTACTTCTTACGGAGATTGTGTCTAACACAAGCCTCGACTCTCTGCATTCCCGGTTTAATTCAGTTTTTCCGATTTTTATTTATTTCCCCGGTTTTGTTATTTTCAGTTATTTCCAAAAGAAAGCCTTTTCGAATTTCCGTTATAATTTTTCTAACAGATGTTGAGGCTAAAGAAGGGCTATGCGGGATTGCTTCCGGTGTTTCTTATCCAGTTGCTTAAATAAATTATGGGTGGGATTTTTAGGGTTTTAATTTTTATGATCATGTTATTAGCTAGAATTGTTGGATTGTTAATTTTTATGATGTAGTAGTGCTAGTTATTTGGTTTTTAGTATTGTACTGACTGCTCTCTCTTTTCAATGAAATTAACTGAATTTCTTAATAATTTTTCTACTCTGACTTAGCATAAAAATTACGGAAATTATTTTTCCCTACTAAAAATAAAATAAAATCAGTAGATATTACATTGTGTAAGCCCTGTGTGGCTCTATCATGTTTCTATAATAAAATTTTGTTGCTAAGCGAAAAGAAAAATCATTAAAAGACAACAAATTAGTGCAACTTCTTAAGTAATAAGTTTGATTACAACTTCAAGAAGGTACAAACAAGTAATCAACAACCATAAATCCATTGAAAAATCAGACAACATTACTCACTGATTACAAAATAGTAAGATTTGACGGATTAAAGTTAACTTTCATGGAGAATGCAGTTGCGTTAAAACTTGAAACGACGAGTTCTGCTGTCCTTGTGATCCAACCCTACTTGAATCTGATAAATCATCTTCGTATCGTAGGAGGCTGATTCAGAAAGAAAAGGTTTAAAATAAAATAAAAAGAAGAGCCAGCGAAGTAACGAGAAACACCCTTAGGTGCCTTTAAAAATATTAGGCTCTTCGTATTAATTTGGGATTGGGAAACATATAATGTTCCCAATGTGAGTGACCGAAATAAATAATGTTTCCAATGTGAGTGACATCGAGAGATGAATCATAGATGTTCCAAAGAGTAGATATTGTAACTCATTGTTGGCATGAATGCCAACTCCAGCACAATTGTGAAGACCATACGGCATTAGAGCCATCCTGCACAAAAAATTACCTTTAGAATTACGTTCTTGATAAAATAAAAAATGAACATTCATTTTTGGATAAAGGTAGTAGAAACTAGTATAGTTGCATAGATCTATACAAATCTGAAGCATCATATGAATTAAAATCCAACAATTTTAAAAATCACCATCAACTTACGACATTCTATATAAAGAAGATGGAGGAAAATCAGACACAAAATGGCCAATTTATGGGAAATAATTAATATAAGTATCATGTTGCAAAGGCCATATAGATCAATAGACAAGAACAACAATCCCTCCCAACAATCAAATGTAAATTAGAAAAAACTATCATGTAAACTAAAAAATAAATTTGTAAATCTTATCTTGAAAAGGGGATTCATACCTTCATATATCAGTGAACTACTAAGAATTCTTTTTGCGAGTTGGTAACAACGTTATTGAAAGGATGGGTAGTGAAAAGGTAAGCTTGTTTTAGCCTTCTTTGAAGACCAAAGGCCTCCAAAGCCGCCGTTACCCTAAAAATTTCATCTCATAACATTTATAGAGAAGAGATTAGGGTTCCTAATTTGCAATTTCATCTGATGGGTGAAAATTAATCCAATCTAGCAATCCAACGACTCAGAATGCAGTTCTAGTATCTTCTTTTTGATTATATGCGCTAGCAACAGAGCACACGCGATGCACATGCTAGAAACCAATATAGCATGTACGTTTTTAAGCGAATGTTTACTTACATGTAAACGCAAATTAAAAGGTTAATTTTTTGTTTGTGGTGTTGATTTGACTTCATTTTGAAGATAAATTGATCAGAGAAGGATAATAAAAATTAATCTAGTAAATTACACAATCAGGGTAGAATATCTTTGAACATAATTTTTTGTCAACGTAAATTTTGTTAGGACTAAACAAATTAACAAAGGTTTTGATAAAATATATATAATTAAGAAATCTCTAAGCTCATAGCTCTTTTCACTACTAGAAACTGTGAAATTTTGTATCCCGGTCCGATGTGATTGATTTAGGCACTCCATGTAGGCGAACCACTTCCTTGAAGAACAAACCGGCGATATGTGCAGCATCCGAAGTTTTTCGACAAGGAATGAAGTGAGCCATTTTAGAAAAACGGTCAACCACCACAAAAACAGAGTCATTCCCCCTCTG
This sequence comes from Adenophora triphylla var. japonica, assembly GCA_022495995.1. Lineage (NCBI taxonomy): Eukaryota > Viridiplantae > Streptophyta > Magnoliopsida > Asterales > Campanulaceae > Adenophora > Adenophora triphylla. The sequence goes on along the minus strand of JAFEMH010004023.1, from coordinate 36,136 downwards.
TGTCCGCGGTAGCCCCAAAACGAAATCCATTGATATATCCTCCCACGGACCATCCGGAACAGGCAATGGAGAATATAATCCCGTATTTTGGGACTGTCCTTTGTTAAGTTGACAAACCATACATTTCCGGACATAAGTGTGCGTATCTTTGCGAAGTTGTGGCCAAAAATACCTTCGAGAAACAAGTTCAACAGTCTTGTCACGACCAAGGTGACCATCTTTATGTAACTCCGCGATAAGGCTCTCGCGAATTGAACCGTGAGGGATACACAACTTGTCACGAAAAAATAAAAACCCATCTTGTAATAAATATAAGCCAACCAGATCTTCATCTTGACATTTGGCCCAAATTTCTCCAAAATCAACATCTGTCGCATACAAACTTTTCAAACAATCGAACCCCACGACTGTCGTATGCATTGTCACCAACAAACTAGCCCGGCGACTCAAAGCATCCGCCACTTTATTAAGCTGTCCACTTTTGTGTTGAATGACAAAAGAAAACTGCTGTAAATAGGATACCCAACGTGCATGCATGCGATTTAGAGTTGTCTTACCATTTAAGTATTTCAACGCTTCATGATCCGTATGGAGAATGAACTCACGATGCAGCAAATATTGTTCCCAATGTTTTATCGCCTGTACAACCGCATAGAACTCAAGTTCATATGTAGTCCATTTTCGCTTTGACTCCTCCAATTTTTGACTCATGAAAGCAATCGGCCTCTTCTTTTGCGTCAAAACAGCCCCAATGCCAACTACTGAAGCGTCCGTTTCTAACTCGAAAGGAAGAGAAAAATCTGGTAACACAAGGAGTGGAGCATTAGTCAATTTATCTTTAATCAACACAAAACTTGCTGCAGCCTCGTCACCCCAAAAGAAACCTCCTTTCTTCATACAATCCGTAATCGGAGCCATTATAGTGCTAAAATTTCGTATGAACCGCCGGTAAAAAGTAGCTAGCCCATGAAAACTTCGCACTTCACTAACTGTCTTGGGAGCTGGCCAATCACGAATAGCACGGACTTTTTCCTCGTCCACTTGAATGCCATCCGCAAAACAATGTATCCCAAAAAACAACAATTTATCCAACATAAACCGCACTTCTTTAAATTAACATACAACTCATTTTCCCGCAATGTTTTTAAAACACTTTGCACATGCCCGATATGCTCCTCCTCTGTTTTGCTATAGATCAAAATATCATCAAAATACACCACAAGAAATTTCCCATTAAACTGCTTGAGAACCTGGTGCATTAGACGCATAAATGTACTCGGTGCATTTGATAAACCGAAAGGCATAACTAGCCACTCATACAATCCCTCCTTAGTTTTGAAAGCGGTTTTCCACTCATCGCCTTGTCTAATCCGCACTTGATGGTACCCACTTTTTAGATCAATCTTGGAAAATACTTTGGAACCCCGAAGCATATCCAACATATCATCCAAACGAGGAATTGGGAATCTATACTTGACTGTGATTTTGTTGATGGCTCTACTATCAATGCACATGCGCCACGAACCATCCTTCTTGGGCACAAGTAAAGCCGGGACGCCTGAGGACTTAAACTTTCCTGTATATACCCCTTTTTCAACAGTTCTTCCACCTGTTCTTTGAGAATCTCGTGCTCCGCAGGACTCATACGATAATGTGGGAGATTAGGCAATGAAGCACCGGGTGTAAAATCAATGTTATGCTGAATATCTCTCAAGGGTGGCAACCCCGGAGGGAGATCATTAGGCATAATATCACTAAACTCATCCAAAACTGATTGTAATGATCTTGGAACCAAACTAACTTGTCCCAAACTTTCTTTCCGCACAATGGCATAAATTACAGGTGCATCTGCTAAATCTTCAACAAATTCTTGAGGGGTACATAAAGAAATAATAGGTTTATATTTCTTATTACTACGAGCACTCTTATCAAGTGTCGAACGTAATTGGAAACGAAACCCATCTTTTGTGAAAAGCAAAGTATTATCTCTCCCATTATATACCACATTTACGTCATACTGCCACGGTCTACCCAATAATATATGGCATGCATTCATATCAACAATGTCGCATAAAATTTCATCCTTGTAACTCCCTATAGAAAAAGGAATAAGACACTGTTCATGTACCTTTATATTGCCACCAGAATTAATCCATCCAACTGTGTAAGGGGACGGGTGGTTGTGAACCTTCAACTGCAAAGAATTCACGAAACTACGGGCCACCAAATTCTCACTACTGCCACTATCCACGATCACTGTTGCTTCAACATTACTAACTTTCCCCTTTGTTCGAAAGATATTGTGTCGTTCCGGATCATCATCATCACTAGGGGTTGTCAATAAAAGCCGTCGAACCACCAAAGATTCATGATTATTTGTCTCTTCCATTTCTTCATTAAGATCAATCACACCGTCTTCATCATCTTCTTCGTCATCACGATCTACCATGTTGACTCCTCGTCTTAGAGGGCATTGATTAGACATGTGTCCTGGTTGCAAACAGCGAAAACACTTATCACCAAATGTCTTACTATAAGGGTTTTGATTTTGTGGACCACGATTAGTGGTGTTGGTGTTACGTCGAACTGGAGGATTCTGAACATCAGTTTGGGCCACCTGCTTCCCTTCATTTTTACTAATTTCCACACCTTGCGTTTTTCGAACCCGTCACCGTACTAGACCCGGTCACTTGATACTTAGAACTCGAAGAAGATCTTTGCGAAAAATTTACGTATGATTCTTTGCTTCTCGATCTTCTTAGCACGAGTGATAACTTCACTTACGAGATCGGTTTGTAAACGGCTCCACTTGATTTCTAATGCCGACCCGAATACCACTAACAAATCTCGCAACTTCTGTGCCTCTGTTTCATCCAAATGCCCGTCTTTGATTGGGCATAAAAATCGTGGGCGTAATCTTCAATTGAACGAGCGCCTTGTTTAAGGTCTAAAAAGGCTTGGTAAATTACTTGTTCATAATCATCCGGCAAAATGTGCGATCGTAACTCCCTCTTCATTCTAGCCCATGAACGAATAGGTGCTTTGTTACGACGATGTCGCTTTTTACATAATTGTTCCCACCAAGCGGATGCTCCGTCACGTAGTTTATATGCTACGTAAGGAACCTTCCGATCATCCTCCACTTGCATCAAGTCGAAGAATTTTTCAACCTCTGCTAGCCAATCTACGAACTCGTTCATCTTCAAATTTCCAGAAAAGGGTGGGATATCCGCCCTAATTTTGGGACGTTGATCGTTCCGAGGTGCTTCGATGTGATCATCCTCGTCCTCAACGTCGGAATCTTCCTCAACAACCGGGTCCTCTTGGCGGACATTACGTCCCCGATGATTTGCCCGATTCCGTGGGTTGTCATCACCAACCCGCATCTGAACCAATGCAGCCAATAGTTCAGCATGTTGACGTTCGCTACGCTCTCTGGCCTCTTGTTCTTGCTGTGCCATACGTTCCAGAATAGCTGCGATGTCACCGTTGTTTCCTCCATTGTTTGCCATCTTCACGTCGGAGAACCCCAAAGATCGTCCGATTTCTGATACCAAATGATGTGTACGCAGCGGAATAATTTAACAGAGACTCGCTTAATCGAATCTCAAATGAGAATTTCCAAAGAAATCTCAGTAACAAAGTTATTTAGACTTTGAAAATAATAACCGAAAGGGACACAATTGCAAAGCAATAATTGGATTATAATAAACTTGATCCATTTACAAATGAAGGATGAAGTATTTATACTGATTTACAAATGTTGTTTGAAAATAATAAACAGACATGATCTTCCGTGAACCAACACAGCCTTTGCGAACAAACAGACATCAGACATGGCTTTTCATGAACAGGCACCAACCCCTTCCAGGCAACCCCTCGGCCGAGGCAAGGAACATGCTCGGCCGAGCAACCAATATTAACCCAAAAGACACAACCCTTCAGGAATAGCACGGCCGAGTCGCAGGAAAAGCACGGCCGTGTAACAGCTTTGGCTCGGCCGAGCGTTAGGATTGACTCGCCCGAGCAAAACATATTTCACAATCCAAGTTTCTGTCTTCGAACCCTCGGCCGAGGCAAGGATTAGCTCGGCCGAGCACCTGTGCTCCAGTCTTGCTTGGTTGTTTAACTACCAGTTTCGCCAAGTGCTATTCCATCTTGGTCCGTCTCGATACGTGCTACATCACATTTTGAAGATAAATTGATCAGAGAAGGATAATAAAAATTAATCTAGTAAATTACACAATCAGGGTAGAATATCTTTGAACATAATTTTTTGTCAACGTAAATTTTGTTAGGACTAAACAAATTAACAAAGGTTTTGATAAAATATATATAATTAAGAAATCTCTAAGCTCATAGCTCTTTTCACTACTAGAAACTGTGTCTTTAGCGACGGAATACCCAGCGGCGGAATTATTCCGTTACTATATAGCGACAGAAATGATGGTTTAGCGACGGAATAAATTTGGCGCCGAAATTACCGACGAAATAGAATTCCGCCGCTGGATTCCGTTGATAAAAACGAATATTCGTCGAATATTCGATTTATACCGCCGCTAAATTTGGCGCCGAAATTACCGACAGAAGTTTCCGTCGCTATTAAATAATCACCGACGGAATAATTCTGTCGCTGTTATATTAAAAAAAATAAAAACAAAATTAAATTATCACCGACGGATTTATTCCGTTGGTGATAATTTAATTTTTTTTTCTATTTTTTAATATAACAACAAATGTTTTCAGGCCCGATCCTCAGTATGTTTCGAGGATCGACTCTCTGGAGGCTTAGGTGGCTGAGGAGAGATGCGTGACTGCGGAGGCAGTGGCAAAGGCTGCGGAGGCTGAGACAAAGGCTACGGAGGCTGAGGAGGCTCAGACACAGGTTGCGCAGCATCGGGAGGAAACAGATCGTCGATTTGCGATGCTATTGGCCCAGATGCAGAATGTGGTGCAGCAGGGGAATTTGCACTCGAGTACCGTCTCCACTTCATCTGACAGTATTGTAAGGAGCCTTTTCCAGTTTCCCCACCCCCCGAGTTGATTTTGTACTATTTTATACTTTCTTGTAATAACATTTGTGATATTTGTTTGTAATAACATTTATGATGTCCCCATTTCAAGTCTCCTCCCCCTCCCCCCGATTTGGGTACTGGGATGTCCCGATTTCCAGTCTTCCCCCACCCCCGCCCCCCTCACCACCGATTTCGTACTGAGAGCCCCCCCCACTGATTTGGTACTGTATTTTGGTTTTTAGTTTATAGTTTTAGTTGTATCAACTGTTATATCAGGTACAAAAAAAATATTATAATTGATATTTACGATTTTTTTATCTATTGCATTATCAGCGGCGGAAATTTCCGTCGCTGAGTTAATTTATTTTAATTTAATTTTTATTTCAGCGACGGAATATTCCACCGGTGAAATAAAAATTAAATTAAAATAAATTATTTCAGCGACGGAAATTTCTGCCTCTGATTTAATTTATTTTAATTTTATTTTCATTTCACCGGCGGAATATTCCGTCGCTGAAATAAAAATTAAATAAAAATAAATTAATTCAGCGACGGAAATTTCCGCCGCTGATTTAATTTATTTTAATTAAGTTTTTATTTCTGCTACGGAATATTCCGCCGATGAAATAAAAATTAAATTAAAATAAATTAAATCAGCGGCGGAAATTTCTGTCGCTGATATCACTAGTGAGTAACTCGTCGGTCCCCGACGGGAGATAAAACAATGAGGTAAAAGTTAATTGTAAATATAATTTAAAAAATTAATGAGATAATTTTTTTTAATATATTACAACTTGTCGAAAACTTATTTGTACACAACATTTGTAGTCGTGTCATCTGACTGTTCATGACTATTACGTATAAGCACTTTAAGTCATTTCCTTGTAGTTACTCTAGAAAAAACAACATATAATTGTCCATGACTAAATACTGGTCTTGAAAGAAAAAGACCAACATGAGCGAGCGACTGACCCTAAATTTTATTTATCGTCATTGCAAAAGAAATGGTCAGTGAAAATTGTCTTCGTTGAAACCTAACCGAGAATTTTGTTGTATCAGAAGGCGGCATAATCATTATCGGTATCAACACCTTCTTACCAACATTCTTTCCGAATAACATTATCGCCTCGACAACGTGCTTACCTATATATATATATATATATATATATATATATTTATATATATATTAAAATAACAATATATTTTATGTCAAATAATTAATTCTATATATGTATAATTATATACTAACAAAATTGATTTGCATACCTATCTATATACTCCCTCCGTCCCAAAATGTTTGTCCCATATGACTTTTTTTTATTGAACTTTGACCAAAAATTTATGAGAGATTAATCATGTTCATGAAATTCTAAAAGTTGTTGTTGATAATATTATTAATGGTGAATCAATAGCAATTTTTAGAATTTTATAAACATAATTAAATTGTCATATATTTGTGGTCAAAGTTCAACTAAAAAGTCAAATGAGACAAATATTTTGGGACGGAGGGAGTATATTAAAAATAAACAAATATTTTTTATACGATAAACTCAGGAATACAGAAAATTAGTAATTTATATCATTGATCAGAATAATAACGAAACAATAACGATAACAAAATCATATCATTGCTGATGTTAGATAAAAAAAAAGTATAATTTTCTTATTCACATATCTAACTGAAAATAGGCTTAGTTAGGTGAGTTAGGTGAACTACGCTTTAAAGTTAAAAAATTAGCTCTATCATGCCACTTTCTAATTGAAATTTTTTGGACATTCATTTTAGGATGGAGGTAGTATTATACATAACAGAACAATGCTCACAAATCAGCAAAAGGAACAGTAAAAATTAACAGTATGCCTCGTCGATACTCTACGGGGCATAGTGAAATTAATTAAATTAACGTAATAGTTAGCATTAATTGAACGTTTAACTAATATTTTTATAGTAAAATAAAAAAAAATTGTGCTTCAATCCATTTTCATTTTTAACTAATTTATTGTATAAAATCAACCCCTATAAATTTTAAAAGTTACTAATTGAATTTCAAATGAATGATTGTGATTTGTGGATGATGGAAAGAATGGTCAATGATATTGGCCAACATATATAGTAGATTCACAAACTCCATTTTTCGGATTTGTGAGTGACTTCTTTATAATCTCTTTTGGCTTATTTTGATTAGGATTTGTTTTTTATATTTATGTTTGAGTTTATTATTTTGATTTTGATTTTGATTTTAATTTTAATTTTTACTTTTATTTTATAAATTTTCATCTTTATTTTGATTTTATTTCTTGCTTTTTCTATTTCTTGTATGTTTGTAAATGTTTCTTTCACTTTTTAATTATTAGAATTTTAATTTTTCGTTTTTTATTTGCATATTATTTTTTCGTATGTTTTTATATTGATATTGATTTTCTTTTGTGCATTAGATTTTTTTCTTTCCTAATTATTAAAGTTTTTTTCAATTTGCTTTTGCTCTTTTTGTAAGACAATTATTTGTGATTCAATCCATTTTCATTTTTAACTAATTTATTGTATAAAATCAACCTCTATAAATTTTAAAAGTTACTAATTGAATTGCAAATTGATGATTGTGATTGGTGGATGATGGAAAGATTGGCTAATGATATTGTGCCACTTGGAGTTTTCTAGGAGCTTGAAAAACTTTTGCTATTATATATAGTAGATTCACAAACTCCTTTTTTTTCGGATTTGGGAGTGACTTCTTTATAATCTCTTTTGGCTTATTTTGATTTTGATTTATTTTTTATATTTATGTTTGTGTTTATTATTTTGATTTTAATTTTAATTTTAACTTTTATTTTATAAATTTTCGTCTATAAATTGATTTTATTTCTTGCTTTTTTCTATTTCTTTTATGTTTGTGAATGTTTCTTTCTCTTTTTATTTATTAGAATTTTAATTTTTGTTTCTTATTTGCATTTTATATTTTGTTATGTTTTTATATTGATATTGATTTTATTTTGTGAATTAGATTTTTTTCTTTCTTAATTATTAAAGTTTTTTTCATTTTGCTTTTGCTCTTTTTGTAAGAAAATTATTTGTGCTTCAATCCATTTTCATTTTTAACTAATTTATGGTATAAAATCAACCCGTATAAATTTTTAAAGTTACTAATTGAATTTCAAATGGATGATTGTGATTGGTGGATGATAGAAAGATTGACCAATGATATTGTGCCACTTGGAGTTTTCTAGGAGCATGAAAAACTTTTGCTATTATATATAGTAGATTCACAAACTCTTTTTTTTTTTTTTTCGGATTTGTGAGTGACTTCTTTATAATCTCTTATGGCTTATTTTGATTAGGATTTGTTTTTTATATTTATGTTTGTATTTATTATTTTGATTTTGATTTTGATTTTGATTTTGATTTTGATTTTGATTTTGATTTTTATTTTGATTTTGATTTTGATTTTGATTTTGATTTTGATTTTGATTTTGATTTTGATTTTGATTTTGATTTTGATTTTGATTTTGATTTTGATTTTGATTTTGATTTTGATTTTGATTTTGATTTTAATTTTAACTTTTATTTTATAAATTTTCGTCTTTATTTTGATTTTATTTCTTGCTTTTTTCTATTTCTTTTATGTTCGTGAATGCTTCTTTCACTTTTTAATTATTAAAATTTTAATTTTCGTTTTTTACTTACATTTTATTTTTTCGTATGTTTTTATATTGATATTGATTTTCTTTTGTGCATTAGAATTTTTTCTTTCTTAATTATTAAAGTTTTTTTTCATTTTTCTTTTACTCTTTTTGTAAGACAATTATTTGTGCTTCAATCCATTTTCATTTTTAACTAATTTATTGTATAAAATCAACCCCTATAAAATTTTAAAGTTACTAATTGAATTTCAAATGGATGATTGTGATTGGTGAATGATGGAAAGTTTGGTCAATGATATTGTGATACTTGGAGTTTTCTAGGATTTTGAAAAACTTTTGCTATTATATACAGTAGATTCACAAACTCTTTTTTTTTTCAAATTTGTGAGTGACTTCTTTATAATCTCTTTTGGCTTATTTTGATTAGGATTTATTTTTTATATTTGTGTTTGTGTTTATTATTTTGATTTTGATTTTGATTTTAATTTTAACTTTTATTTTATAAAATTTCGTCTTTATTTTGATTTTATTTCTTGCTTTTTTCTATTTCTTTTATGTTTGTGAATGTTTCTTTCACTTTTTAATTATTAGATTTTTAATTTCGTTTTTTATTTGCATTTTATTTTTTTATATGTTTTTATATTGATATTGATTTTCTTTTGTGCATTGATTTTCTTTCTTTCTTAATTATTAAAGTTTTTTTCATTTTGCTTTTGCTCTTTTTATAAGACAATTATTTGCGCTTCAATCCATTTTCATTTTTAACTAATTTATTGTAGAAAATCAACCCCTATAAATTTTAAAAGTTACTAATTGAATTTCAAATGAATGATTGTGATTGGTGGATGATGGAAAGATTGGCCAATGATATTGTGCCACTTGGAGTTTTCTAGGAGCTTGAAAAACTTTTGCTATTATATATAGTAGATAAGATCAACCGACGGAATACGATTTCCGTCGGTAAACATCGATGGAAATTGGTCTGTCGGACCATTGGGCGGGATGCCAGTGGCGGACCACCGACGGAATATTTTCGCCGGTGACTGACCTTTAGCGACGGAATTTATACTTTAGCGACAGAAAATTCCGCCGCTAAAACACATTTCTCGGTAGTGTTTGACCAACCGAGATCGAGTCAAAAGAGGACAGCTCTATCGAAGGCTCTCCTAAATGCCCAAAAATGGCATCACCCTTTCCGCTTCGTCTCACAAAAAGCATGTCGTCGGCATAGCGGTCTAATAAGGCTGGGTTCCAAAGCTCCTTTATTAAGAGCTGGAGTAATCCACACTTTGACAAAAACTTTCCAAACCTTAATTATCAAAGTTGACTGTCATAAGTCGTGATAGTCAACCCTCCACCAAAGGCACAACAGAAACGTAACACTCGACCCACAAGAAGTCAAAACTAATGCCATATCATTAAAGTCAACAATCAAAGGGGATTTAAATTTGCTCCAACGAAAGCTTTGCTACAACGCTTTGTCCATCAAAACCGAACAAGAAAATGTAAAAAATCTACTACAAAATGTAAAGCATTTTGAAAAAATAAATATAAAAACACATTTTTGTACTAAAATGTAGTGTAAAATATTTAATAGTGCATGTAAAACTTCTACTAAGTAATGTTAAAAATCAGTTGTTTTTACATTTCTTTGTTTTACATTGTGTAGTAGATTTTTTTTGCATTTCCTGATCCGATTTTTACCGCAGCATCGCTGTAGCAAATTGAGCGCATAGCAGATCCAAATCCATCAAAGGGACACTCAAATAACTCCTAGTCCTAAAGCCGACAACCTAAGAGCAAAAGAGGATAACACACCAACTTCTGACACAAATGATAAACCTCAATGGATACATCTTTGCATGCCTATAAAAGAAAAGTTGTTCTACCCAAACAAGTTCCAATGTCAAACTATTCATTTTCCCTTATTAGCCAATCTACATCCTAACTACTCTAAGAGCACAGGAGCGGAAGCATAAAGAAGGAAGAAAGAAGTGGAGAATTTTCCCTTGTATTTCATTCCATAGAGAGAACAAATATATATACACAAACTCTAATCCTTAAGATACACTAGTACATAGAATATGTACAGCCACCAAACTAATGCTATCTATACAATGAACATATAATACAAACATGTAAGTAAAAGACTGATCATTAACAGCTGATACCCCCCCCTCAAGTGAGACATCCATAAGCAAGATGAAGCTTGATAGAGAGAGCTTGGAGACGAGGCTTTGACAGGCCCTTGGTGATGGTGAAAAGGTCCACAAGTTGATCATCCGAGGAGACGAAGTATAACTTTAAGAATCCACGAGTAACCAACTCCCGAACAAAGTGATAATCAATTTCTATATGACGAGTTCGGGCATGAAAAACCGGGTTGCGGGCCATATGTATAGCTGAGATATTATCGCAGTGTAGAGATGGAGGAGGAAGGGGAATACGGAGTTCCCGAAACAAAAAAGAAAACCAACGAAGTTCAGCTGTGGTAGTAGCAAGAGCCCGATATTCTGCTTCACTACTAGAGCGAGAGACAGTGGTTTGTTTCTTGGCCGTCCAAGAAACAAAATTTGGACCAATAAATATACACGCACCTGTAGTGGAGCGGCGATCATCTGGATCCCCAGCCCAATCGGAATCAGAATAAGCATTAATAAAGAGATCAGGAGACGCGTGAAAAATCAAACCCATATCGATTGTGCCTTTGATAAATCGAAGAATGCACTTAGCAGCAATGAGATGTGAGGAGCAAGGTTGGTGCATGAATTGGCATGCCTGATTAACCGAGAAGGCGATATCCGGACGAGTCAGAGTAAGGTATTGTAGTCCACCAACTAAACTACGAAACTCTGTAGGATCTGAGAGTGGATCTCCATCCTTGCTGGACAATCGGGAATGAGGAATAGTAGGTGTGGGCATGGGTTTACAATTTGACATATGAAACATGTCAAGTAAGTCAAGTGCATAACGGGTTTGACGAAGCTGCATTGTATCTCCGGTGCGAGAAGCCTCAATGCCCAAAAAGAAACTCAGATATCCCAAGCGGCGACTATCAAAAGTCGCACAGATATCATCAATAACAGAAGAAATAATGGAGGAAGAGGAACCGGTAATAATAATGTCGTCGACATACACGAGAATAGCAACAGTGGAGTAGGTATTATGCCGGATAAAAAGAGAAGAATCTGACCGACTATTGAAAAACCCAGGATGGAGAAGAAATGCGTGAAGTCGCTGAAACCATGCACGCGGAGATTGCTTAAGACCATAGAGTGCCTTACGAAGTTTGCACACATGGTTAGGCATAGAAGAGTGAACAAAATCGGGAGGTTGTCACTACCAGAAACTGAGTCTTTACCGACGGAATGACCAGCGACGGAATCATTCCGTCGCTATATAGCGACGGAAATTATGCTATAGCGATGGAAAAATTTTGGCGTCAACTTTATTGATGGAATTGAATTCCGTCACTGACTTCCGTCGCTAAAAACAAATATTCCTCGAATATTCGTTTCATTACCGCCACTAGATTGACGCCTGATTTACTGACGGAATATTCTGTCGTTAGTTCTTTTTCAGCGACGGAATTATTCTGTCGGTGAAAAGTTAATATTTTTTTATTTTTTTAAATAAACCAGCGACGGGATATTTCCGTCGGTGATAAATTAATTTTGTTTTTTATTTTTTTTATTTATCAGCGACGGAAATATTCCGTCGGTGTTTATAACATTTAATTTTTTATTATTTATAATTAATCAGCGACATAATTCTTCCGTCGGTAGAAATTAATTATTTTTTATTCAAAATAAACCAGCGACGGAATATTTCCGTCGGTGATAAATTATTTTTTTTAATTTTTTTTATTTATCAGCGACGGAAATATTCCGTCGGTGATTATAACATTTTATTTTTAATTATTTTTAATTAATCAGCGACGGAATCATTCTGTCGGTAGAAATTAAATATTTTTTAATTTTTTTAAATAAACCAGCGACGAAATATTTCCATCGGTGATAATTTTTTTTTATTTATCAGCGACGGATTTATTCCGTCGGTGATTATAGCATTTCATTTTTAATTATTTTTAATTAAACAGCGACAGAATTATTCCATCGGTGATAAATAATTTTTGTTTTTTTGTTTTTTTTATTTATCAGCGACAGAAATATTCCGTCCGTGATTATAACATTTAATTTTTAATTATTTTTAGAACTAATTAACAAAATAACTAACGGAAAACATTTAAAAATTTAACTGGAAACGTTAGAAATTGACTGGAATTTCAAAAAGCTAACTGAAATTTTGAAAAATTAACTGAAAACATTAAAAAGCTAACTGGAAACATTAAAAAACTGACTGAAATTCTAAAAAAACTAACTGAAAACGTTAAAAAACCGACTGGAATTTCAATAAACTAACTGAAAATGTTAAAAAACTGACTGAAAACGTTAAAAACTGATTGAAATTCTAAAAAACTAACTGAAAACATTAAAAAACTGACTAAAATTCTAATAAACTAACTGAAAACGTTAAAAAACTGACTGAAATTCTAAAAAACTAACTTCAAACGTTAAAAAACTGACTAACATTTCAAACGGATATAAGTATATGAGATTTGAGATTTAGGGTTTAGGGTTTAGGGATTAGGGTATAAGTATATGAGATTTGAGATTTAGGGTTTAGGGTTTTTGCTTAGGGTTAGAGTTTAGGTTTAGGGGTATAGGGTTTAGGGTTTAGGGTTTAGGGGTTAGGGTTTAGGGTTTAGGGTTTATGGTTTAGGGGTTAGGGTTTAGGGATTAGGGGTTAGGGGTTAGGGTTTAGGGTTTAGGGGTTAGAGTTTAGGGTTTAGGGGTATAAGTATATGATTTAGGGTTTAGGGTATACTCACAACTTTAGTGATTAAAGAGAACATTTTTTTATCACAAGGATAATATGGAAAGCTAAATGTTGCATTTATACAATTTCAAAATAATAATCTCGCTTCTTTTATTTATAGGAAAAGGAACATCCCGAATTTCAGTTTTTTGGATGTTTTCGTTAGCACCCATGTTCGACCTCCTACATCCCCCGATCAACCTCCGTAATGGGTTGACGATCGCTCTGCATTGGCCTTTGTAAGTAAACTATCATTAAATGACTTGATTTTGAATATGTAAATTTATTTATGTACATTACATTGTGTATATGATTATATTTGTTTGTTTTATTTTGACAGAGTACATATCAAGCCGCCATTGTTCCCGAAGGTACTCCTCCCAGCCAGCCCGTTCCTTTCGTGCCTGAAGTTTGGCGCTCGGTCACCTCGGATGGACATCCAAAAAGAGGAGACCGAGTGTTAGGGATGGGGGATCACGGCTGCAATGCCCATCGACGTCGACCGGCCGTCGGCCAAAGGTTTTCAGGCCCGATACTCGGTATAATGCTTCGAGGATCGACACTCTGGAGGCTGAGTTGGCTAAGGAGAGACGCGTGGCTGCAGAGACTAGGGCATAACTTTTAGGCGCTTTGGAGGCTCAGGTGCAGCGTCTGGCGGAGAATGATCGGAAATTTGCGATGTTGATGGCCCATGTGCAGAATCAGCAGCAGGGTAATAAATTTCAGCCTCCCCAATCCTCCCCCCGAGTTGACTTCGTACTATTTTATACTTTTTGGTAGTAACATTTGTGATATTTGTTTGTAATAACATTTTGGGTACTGGGATGTCCCCCCCCCCCCGATTTGGTACATGCGGGAGCCCCAGCCCCCCCTATTTGGTACGCTGATATTTGGTTTTTAGATTTATAGTTTTAGTTTTATCGATTGAATTGTTATATCATGTACAAAAAAAATTGGTTAATTGATATTTTAAATTATTTTTTCTTATTTTATTGCATTATCAGCGACGAAAATTTCCGTCGTTGTATTAATAATATTTTTATTAAATTTTTATTCCAGCGGCGACGGAAATTTCCGCCGCTATATCAATTTATTTTAATTAAATTTTTATTTTCACCGGCGATATATTCCGTCGCTGGAATAAAAATTTAATTAAAATTAATTGATACAGCGACGGAAATTTCCGTCGCTGAATTAATATAATTTAATTAAATTTTTATTCCAACGACAGAATATTACACCGGTGAAATTAAAAATTAATTAAATTAAATTATCTAAGCGACGGAAATTTCCGCCGCTGAATTAATTCATTTTAATTAAACTTTAATTTCACCGGCAGAATATTCCGTCGCTGAAATAAAAATTTAATTAAATTATATTAATTCAGGTCGCTAATATCAAAAGATCGCCGACGGAATATTAATTTCGTCGGTAAAATCAAAAGTATACCGACGGAATTTGGTCCGTAGGACCACTGCGGCGGGATGATAGCGGCGGACCACCGACGGAATTTTTCCGTCGATGATGAACTTTAGCGACGGAATTGTTACTTTAGCGGCGAAAATTTCCGCCGCTAAATCATGTTTTTCTGGTAGTGTGTTTCATGTAAACTTCCTCATGAATGACACCATTAAAGAACGCATTACGAACATCTAACTGTTTGATATCCCACTTCCGTGAGTGGGCAATAGCAAGAACTGTACGAATGGTGGAAGGCTTAACTACCAGACTGAAGGTTTCTTCATAGTCGAGACCGGCTTGTTGGGTGAAGTCTTGAGCTACCAAACGAGCCTTATAACGTTCAACATTTCCATCCGCTTTTCGCTTGGCTTTAAATATCCAACGAGAACCTACCACATTCATGTTGTGGATTTTCAGACCCATAAGCAAGATTGGCAGCGGGTGCCTGGGGATCAATAACGAAGAGAAGTTTGTGAGTTCGAAGCATGGGTTTGAATAAGGTACTCCAATTAACATAATTGTCCTTGGTCAAATATGTTTGTCCCATAATCGCATTCGGATTAAAAAAGACGGGAAGAGAGATTAGGGAAGATGTTTGGGAAAGAGAGTAAGAATCAGACATTGGAATAGTATCCATAGTTCGGCCTGATACCATCTAAGAGCACAGGAGCGGAAGCATAAAGAAGGAAGAAAGAAGTGGAGAATTTTCCCTTGTGTTTCATTCCATAGAGAGAACAAATATATATACACAGACTCTAATCTTTAAGATACACTAGTTCATAGAATATATACAGCCACCTAACTAATGCTATCTATACAATGAACATATAATACAAACAGGTAAGTAAAAGACTGATCATTAACAGTTGATAACTACAACCTATCATAATCCTACGAGCCGTACCATTGATATTATCTAAGTGCAAAACATTACCCAACCAAGCTGATCTTAATATAAGTCTCAATTGTTGTGCAAGAGCTTAATTTACGAGACCTTTGTAAACTCATCTGGTGTGAGACTTTCTGTTACTTCGTGCTTCTCAATAAGCATCCTTCTCTACAAGAATCAGGGTTTTTAGCCGCGGTAGTCGGACTGGGACAAATAGAGATAAAACCGTATCAAAAAGTATTTGCCACAATTTTTTTTAAGGTTTTTATTCCGATGCATTTATGAATGTCGCTTATACTATTCTATGATGTCTAAACCATGACAAATAGTATTTGCAACGGTTATGGCCACGGTACAAAACCGAAGCACAAGAAATGTGATATATGTTCATTTTTATTTGTCACGGTTGTTGTAATAGTTAAAAATGTTGCTATTGTGTGATAGCTCCGAACCGTCGCAGAAGTTATGTACAACATATATAAAATTATTTGTGATGGTAATTAAACGTGGCAAATGATACCATAATGTACGTTTTTCATATTTATAACACATGTCAAAACTGTGACAAATATTCTTTTATTTTTATAAAACCTAGTGTACTATATATTCACTGTACTGCATTTAGTAGCAATAAAAAGAATTTAAATGATCATTTAAACTTAATACATAAATTCCAAAAAAAATCCAAAAAAAATTGACATAAGATCTTAAACATAATTCCTAAATAATTCATATAAATAAGTCAAATCGAACAACTATTTATAAATCATCTGCTACGTAAAGCATTTATCTGAAATTAAATATGTCCAAAGTGTAATCATGACCATAATTTAAACATCAAAGTGTTGAACTTGATGTCGGAGTTGAAGATCAAAGACACATCATCAAGGCTCCACATTTACTCATCTATCCTGTCATACGTATACAAAAAAACAAATCTTCATAAGTGAATGAATATCGTTAAAAATTGAAAATCATAAACGAAATCACGAGTAATTCTTGTAGATTTAAAATAAATGGATAACAATTACCGATCAATGACATGACAAAATATAAGTTTGAACAGAATAGATATAAATTGGAAGAAATTGTAAGTCTCGACTGTCAAAGAAGTCGATTGCCAAGAACTTTAGGGTAGAAAAATAAGGGACTTAATTGTCAAAAAGAGATAACTATATGAAAAAGTTATATAAAGGCCCTTGCATGTTTTCCAAGTTTTTAGAAAACATTTTACCTCATAATGTGTCATAAAATATTCAAAATTGGACTCATTTGGAAGGAAATTTGATGACGAATAAGAATATGCATGCAATCAAATTTTGCATTCAAGCTCATGGTGAAAAGATAAGTGAGGATTACTAAAATGGAGCAAACACGGACAAGTGTGTAAAGTGTCAATCTTCATAAACCTTATAAGGATTCAAACTTTGTTTGGCACATATGAAGATTTAGATCAAGACTGCTACTATTGCACCCACTATAAAGACTATGAACAATTTCGAAGAAGATTTTCTTCTTCACTCAACTTTGGGAAATTTCATTGACCAACAAACGACTTCTTTAATTTCCGTCCCTGTAAATAGAAACTAACTTTTGATAGTTTTTTTTTTTATTACCCAGGTTCCCCATCTTCGCCGAATCACTCCTGGACCACCCGGTACCGGCCCCTCAGTATGCTGGCGGAGGTAAATCGCGGGATATGCCCTATGCAGCCAGGGTGGCAGCACCCCTTATACTCCTGGCCCCAAGGGAGCCCTCCTACAAGGCATTCACACTCTTACAACACCAAATGGCTGCTCCAGCTGCTCCTGCCGAGGCAATTGCATCACTCTCACAATACCAAATGGCTGCTCCAATGCTCCTGCCAAGATTTGAACTCCCCACACTGAGGTTGCAAGCCCAGCAGTGCTGCTTCCTTAACTGCATGGATGTGCCCCGGGGAGCTCCTAAGGACCCTGAAACCCAAGGTAGGAATTAAACCACAATGATTCCCCTTGGAGGGAATCGAACCCGTGACCTCCCCTTCAGAAAGCCACCATGATACCACAAGGCCAAGGCCCATTAGGTACTAACCTTTGATAGTTGACCCAACCTAAACAATACCCAATCTGTCTAAACATGGTATGTGTAGCCTAAATGTACACCTATTCATATAAATACTTAGTGTGTGCAATAAACACCAATTGTCTGTTTGATACATGTGAAATACATCATTATCCCCCTATACAAATCCTAAGTGTATGCAATAAACACCAATTGAACACACTTTTCTTTACACCCAAGAACCCTTGACGGTTGAGCCAACCTAAAAAAATACAGTACGCAATTTGTCTAAACATGGTGTGTGTAGCCTAAATGTACACCTGTTCATATACCACACCAAATATTCTCCATATCTTTGAAATATTGAGGGAAAACGCCAGAGATCCAAAGAACATGGTAGAGCATGTTTCTATATTTCGAACCACCTTAAAAATTCTCGTGCCTTGTCTCTTTTGATTTCTTGCTTTGTATTTCATTTTTCATCATTTCAAAATATGCTCTACGTATATCACTACCAGAAAAACATGTTTTAGCGGCGAATATTTCCGCCGCTAAAGTACAAATTCCGTCGCTAAAGTTAATCATCGACGTTCCGTCGGTGATCCGCCACTGTCAGCCCGCCGCAATGGTCCGACGGACCAAATTTCGTCGGTATACACCGACGGAAATAATATTCCGTCGGTGATCTTTTGATATCAGCGACGAAAATTTCCATCGCTGAATTAATTAAATTTAATTAAATTTTTATTCCAGCGACGGAATATTCCGCCGATGAAAATAAAAATTTATTTAAAATGAATTAATTCAGCGACGAAAATTTCCGTCGCTGAGTTAATTTAATTTAATTTAATTTTTATTTTCACCGGCAGAATATTCTGTCGCTGGAATAAAATTTTAATTAAATTAAATTAATTCAGCGACGGAAATTTTCGCCACTAAATTAATTCATTTTAAATAAATTTTTATTCCAGCGACGGAATATTCCGCCGGTGAAAATAAAAATTTAATTAAAATAAATTGACATAGCGGCGAAAATTTCCGTCGCTGGAATAAAAATTTAATTAAAATTAATTAATACAGCGACGGAAATTTCCGTCGCTGATAATGCAATAAATAAAAAAAATATATTTAAAATATCAATTAACCAATTTTTTTTAACCTGATATAACAATTCAATTGAAAAAACTAAAACTATAAATCTAAAAATCAAATATCACAGTACCAAATCGTTGGGGGGGGGGGCTGGGGCTCCCGCGGGTACCAAATCGGTGGGGAAGCGGGGCACATCCCAGTACCCAAAATGTTATTACAAACAAATATCACAAATGTTATTACAAAAAAGTATAAAATAGTACGAAATCAACTCGGGGGGATTGGGGAGGCTGGAAATTACCCTGTTGCACTAGATTCTGCATCTGGGCCATCAACATCGCAAATCGACGATCCGTCTCCTCCCGATGCTGCGCAACCTGTGCCTGAGCCTCCGCAGCCTTTGCATCAGCCTCCGAAGCCTTTGTCTGAGCCTCCGCAAGCAGTGCCCTAGCTTCTGCAGCCTCGCGTCTCTCCTCAGCCACCTGAGCCTCCAGAGAGTCAATCCTCGAAGCATACTGAGGATCGGGCCTGAAAACATTCGGCCGACGGCCGATCGACGTCGATGGGCATTGAAACCTGTGATCCCCCATGCCTAACACTCGGTCCCATCCGAGGTGACCGAGCCCCAAACTTCAGGCACGAAAGGAACGGGCTGGCCGGGAGGAGTACCTTCGGGAACAACGGCGGCTTGATATGTACTCTGTCAAAATAAAACAAACAAATATAATCATATACACAATGCACATAAATAAATTTACATATTCAAAATCAAGTAATTTAATGATAGTTTACTTACAAAGGCCAATGCAGAGCGATCATCAACCCATTGCAGAGGTTGATCGGCCGATGTAGGAGGTCGAACATGGGTGCTAATGAAAATATCCAAAAAACTGACATCGAGGCCATGTTCATTTTCCTATAAATAAAAGAAGCGAGATTATTATTTTGAAATTGTATAAATGCAACATTTAGCTTCCCATATTATCCTTGTGATAAAAAATGTTCTCTTTAATCACTAAAGTTGTGAGTATAATATTTAATTTCATTAGAATTTAGGATTAATCTTAGAAAAAGAAAACATACACTACATTTACACTAAAACCATGGATTTCATAGCATCAACATGGCTCCCAGCTAACATACGTACATAAACTTATTTAAAAGAATGCATACACTACATTTAAACTAACACCCCATGTATTTCTTATCATTTACATTAACACCCACCAACAACGTGCATATAACCGTCCTGTTTGGTTTCAAAGTCAATTAAACTAAAACCATGGATTTCATATCATCAACATGGCTCCTTGCTAACATACGTACATAAACTGATTTAAAAGCATGCAGATACTACATTTAAACTAACACCCCATGTATTTCTTATCATTTACACTAACACCCACCAACAACGTGCATACAACCGTCTTGTTTAGTTTCTAAGTTAATTAAACTAAAACCATGGATTTCATAGCATCAACATGGCTCCCAACTAACATACGTACATAAACTGATTTAAAAGCATGCACACACTACATTTAAACTAACACCCCATGTATTTCTTATCATTTACACTAACACCCACC
Organism: Adenophora triphylla var. japonica; assembly: GCA_022495995.1. Taxonomy (NCBI): domain Eukaryota; kingdom Viridiplantae; phylum Streptophyta; class Magnoliopsida; order Asterales; family Campanulaceae; genus Adenophora; species Adenophora triphylla. The sequence continues at coordinate 15,533 of JAFEMH010004023.1, read as the reverse complement.
AACAACGTGCATACAACCGTCCTGTTTGGTTTCAAAGTCAATTAAACTAAAACCATGGATTTCATAGCATCAACATGGCTCCCAGCTAACATACGTACATAAACTGATTTAAAAGCATGCATACACTACATTTAAACTAACACCCCATGTATTTCTTATCATTTACACTAAAACCCACCAACAACGTGCATACAACTGTCCTGTTTGGTTTTAAAGTCAATTAAACTAAAACCATGGATTTCATAGCATCAAAATGGCTCCCCAGCTAACATACGTATATAAACTGATTTCAAAGCATGCATACACTACATTTAAACTAACATACATACCATACGGTAGTGATGCTCTCCGACTGGTATCGTCCTCATTGTATGCTTTGTCACCGACCCCGAGGAGCTCGCTCTATTTGCTCGAGCCTCGTTGGGCGATAGCTATCGCCCCATCCGATGACCAATGCTCGCAAAAGCTACGAAACACCTCCTCGGTCATCCAAGGAGGTGTCGCGGGCGCTAATCCCGCCGCCAGCCGCTGAATATAAAATTTAGACTTTGTGGCACCTATAAAAATATGAATATCTCGTAAACATATAATGATAACATAATAAAATTAAAAGAGTATAATCATTGTTAATTAAACTAATTAAGGATAGATAAATATGTTACCAATATGATCCTGAAATAACTTCGAACACTATTTCGTGAAAACAAATTTAACCGACGCCTCGTCGATATCCGGCGACCATGTAAATTTCAACTGCAACATATAATGATAACATTACAAAACTAAAAGAGTATAATCATTATTAATTATAACATTTTAATAACAAATTAACATGTAAGTTTTAAATAAAAACCATTAACACATTACCTTAAACTCCTCCCAAGCATTCTCCTTCTCCTCCCGTGGCAATGATTTCCAGTTGGGCCAAAACTCTTGCATGACCCGAGACCGCCAATACTGCCCAATCCTTGTCCCGGGGGTAGGGTATGCACTTATAAACCTGCCAAGTATATTTATACAATAACTTTTTAACTTAAATAATGAATTATATATAAAACAAAAAGGAACCAACTTACATCAAATTAATGAAGAGTTACTTACTGTGAAAATTTTGTGATATCCGGAGAAGCGTCCTCCCCTCAGAATCGACAGGAGTAGGACTATGAGTAGTATCGGCCCCAAAGGAGGAGCTGATACTACTATGTGTAGGATCGACATCATCAGTACCTGTAGCACCTGTATCAGATCGGAACGGTTGCGTCCCAGTAATAGATGTGTACACGGGGTGTGACTTCCTGCTCGCTCTACTAGAACTCATATCTAAATACACTAAAAATATTAAAATATACAACTTTAACAATAGGAAACAATATATTCACAATACATATAGCTCCTTGAGATTAAATGTTCAAGAAAAAACAAAAATTAACACGATGGATTGGATTAAAAATTAAATTGAATTGAAATAATGTGTGCGAGAAATCTTCCTCGTCCTCGTGACCTATGAGTCGACAGCTTAATTGATACCCTCCGGGTAATCATTTTCCATGAATCGGAGACCAATGTCTGATTCTGCTGGAATCGGAGACTAGTCTCCGATTCATGGAAATCGATTACCCACAGAGTATCAATTAAGCTGTCGACTCGTAGGTCACGAGGAAGAGGTATGTTTCTCGCTCACATTATTTCAATTCAATTCAATTTTAATCCAATCCATCGTGTTATTTTTTTGACAAAGCACACTCACCAAATAAACTAAAACAATCGTTGACAAATTTTAATAATCTAAAGTATTCACAATACATATAAAACTTTAAAGTTCTAATAATCTAAAGCATTCACAATACATATAAAACTTTAAACTATTATTAAACAGAAAATCCTTTGCTCAAACAGTCAAGAACTTGTTTGCTCGTTCTTGGTCAAAGATGGACAAATTTTGATAGCTGTGGATGAGAAAGGCTCTCATCTTGTTTATATTTTAAGATGTTAACCACCAACCACAATACCCTATAAGCAGTGCCACTAAGAGTTTTCTTCCTAATTTTAGACAATGATTAGGAGTCTAATTCCTTAACAATACTTCCATTCAAGTCTTCCTAATTTTAGACATTCACCCCCTCCCCCTTTGACTTTACACAAGATTCGACCTAAGGTGCATCTAGGGTGCCAGGATTGATATCAGGCGCTCAAACGTAGGCAACATACATCACCGTCCGCGATGCCATCAATCGCCCCAAAATGGGATCTAGAACCAGTGAGGTAGTGTGCGGTTGAATATGTTACATTACTGAGACATTCACCCCCTCCCCCTTTGACTTTACACAAGCCATCTAATACAACTAGAACTAACTTGTTGTTATTGGATGACACTTCTATATTTTAGTTTTCCTATTTCTTTTGTTACTTAGAAATCAGTCAATTAAATAACATATCTCTTTCATCATACCCATATCAAAAATTGGATTGAGTAATTCACTTATATAACATACGTGGATTTCCAAAATCCACATGGCACAAGGAGGTTTTCAAAACACCATTAAAGAACAACATCCCTGAAACAAAACACAACCAGTACAGAGGAGATAATTACTTGACAGTTAATCAATCCCACAAAAGATACTAATTTAGAAAATTTTACAAAAATCCCATTCCCAAACACTAGGCATTCTACCATACAAGACAACCCCATTGGTGATTTTCAAAATACAAGGAAATTCCGGACTATAGAAAAATCAATAAAAAAGAAAATAACAATAAGTCCCATGCAGTTGTCTATTTAATAGATTAATATTACCACCGGTGAAGAGCCATCCCTTTGACCAGATTAACATTACCACCAGGGCATAGCAACCCTATGAACATTCAAAGATTTCATTTCTACAATCAAAACCCATAACCCAAAATAAACAACACCAGCAACTAAAATGAACCCACAACTGGAAGTTCAAACCATACCCAAATTTAGGTCAACTAGGGTTACAGCATAGAGGCACCTTCAACATCAAATTTAAGGCAAAACCCATTTATCAATTGAATTCATATCATTTAATACATCAGAAGAAAGAAGAAGAAAAGAACCTCGGGAGTTGATTTTTCCGGTGTGGAGAGGGAGAGAGAGACGGAGACGGTGGAGAGGACGGCGTGCGAGTGAGGATGGCGACAGCAGCTCGAGGGTGGAGACGGTGGAGAGGGTGACCGGCGAAGCTTCTTCGTGGCGGTGTGGAGAGAGTGGACGGCGGCGATGTACGTGACCTTGAGGGAAAAAAGAGAGAGATGAGAGATCGTTGCGGCGTGAAGAGAGAGAGAAAAATTAGGGCGTAAACGATTTTGGGGAGGGAAGATTTATATTTATATTTAACCTCAGCGACGGAATTATTCCGCCGCTAAATATTAATTCTACCGACGGAATTTTAATTCCGCCGCTAGAATTAATATTTAGCGACGGAATAATTCTGTCGCTGAGGTTAATTAATTTTAATTTAATAAATATCATTATTTTTATTTATATAAAACATGAAAATTATTTTAAATAAAATATAACAAATCACTCTCAAAAAATAAATATAAGTCAATAAATATTATTTTTGAAAAATAAATAAATCATAAAATAAAATAAAATAAAAATAGAGCTAAACAAATTTAAAAAATTTAATTAACACCTACATAATTATTCCGCCGCTACTACAACCACGTACTACCACTACTACTACCACTACCACCACCACCACTCCACCACTACTATCACTACCACTACCACCATTACTATACCACCACAACTATTACTACTACCACCACTACTACCACCACCACCATGCACCACCACCATGCACCACCACCACCACAATCACCACTACCATCACTATTACCACTACCACCACTACCACTACTACCACTACCACCACTACTACTACCATCACTACTACCACTACCACCACTACTATATATCACTACCACTATTACCACGATTACCACCACTACTACTACCATCACTACTACCACTACCACCACTACTATATATCACTACCACTACTACCACTACTACCACTACTACCACCACCACTATCACTACCACCACCACTATCACTACCACCACTACTGCGACTACCACCACTACTACCACTACTATTACTACTATCACCACCACTACCACTACTACCGCGACTACCACCACTACTACCACTACTATTACTACTATCACCCCTATCACCACCACTACTACTACCACTACTACCACTACTACCACACTACCACCACTACTACTACTACCACTACCACCACTACTACCGCTACTACTACCCCAACCTCTAAACTCTAAATCATATACTTATACCCTTAAACCTTAAACTCTAACCCTAAGCGTAAACCCTAAACCCTAAATCTCAAATCTCATATACTTATACCCCAACCCCTAAATCATATACTTATACCCCTAAACCCTAAACTCTAACCCTAAACCCTAAATCTCAAATCTCATATACTTATACCCCAACCCCTAAACCCTAAACTCTAACCCTAAGCCTAAACCCTAAACCCTAAATCTCAAATCTCATATACTTATACCTGATGGATGTGGTTTTACCCATCCAAAAGATATATTTCCTAGCTTATTTGGTGCTCGAAACCTTGGGAATTTAATGTATTTTGTAGTGTTTTGAAAGTACAGGGGTTGAAGTGCAATTACTGACAAAATGGAGGATTGGAGCGTACTTTGGAAGTTTTGGATCAAATTGCAATTCTGGAAAATATGGGACAAAACTGACATTTGGAAGTTCAAGGGCCAAACTGTAAATATTGGAAATTCAGGAACCAAACTGAAAATATGGAAAAGTTGGAGGAATTTGATTTTATAAAAATTCATGGGCTAAAGTGAAAAATAAAATCTCAAAGAGCGAGGTGCAAAATAATTTTTTATAGTGGCCAAAGTGCGACGGTACAATTGCGAGATGGAACGAATAAAAAGGGTCCAAACTCAAGGCAATGAATGGCCGGGTCGGCCAAATGCCGCAAAACCGGGTCATGGCTGGGAATGGCCGGCCACCGCATGCTTGGTATGGCCAAGGTTGAGCAAGGCCTAGGACAAATGGGCCAAGGTTTGGGCCTGGGCTAAGGAGTATGGGCGGTCACTGGAAATTTAGGGCGGCCGCACAAATGCAGCAAAATTGGCCGAGAAAGTCACTGTACTGCTGGGCAGCCATATGGGCAAGCTTGGGCGACCGCCCACCAAGCAATACCAACGGATTTAATTCCGTCACAAAATCATAAAAACGAATCAGCAACAAAATCAGCACAGAATCAGTGACGGATTTAGGGAGATTTTCTATTTTGACAAGGATTTTGACCAATAATTTGTTTCCAAAAAGGATTTTCACCTCTCTCCTCCTATAAAAAGAACCCTAGACTAGTTTTTGTATCATCTCTCATCTTTGATTCTTTGGATCTCTCATCTTTGAATCTTTGGATCTTTTTTATCTTTTGATCTTTTTAATCTTTTAATCTTTGATTTTTATTATTCTCTCTCTATATTTTTCCCCTTTATCATAGAGGAAGGTTTTTATTTTATTTTGAAGATTCAAGGTTAATTTATTTTAATGGCCATTCAAGGCTAATTTATTTGATTCATGGATTGAGGTGAGTAACAATTTGATCTTTATGCTAAGGTTTTAATTCTTTCTATCTCTCTTTCGTTCTTGTTCTTCTCAACGGTTTTAATTATTGTTCTTGAGATCAATTGTATTGACCTAGCAGAATATACTTTTGATATCTTGAATTTATTTGGATACGAACCATTGCACTTGCGTGGATGATTGTAATTTGACCATTGTTGAGAAGAATAGATTTAATTGAGGACCTAGCGGAAATCAACCGAATCTAGGTTCCATTGTTCTTAAGTTTTTTATTGAAATTCTTGAATGTTTATATTGACCTACCGGAATATATAAACGAGATAGAGTTATTAGGATTTTAATGTTCTTATTGACCTACCGGAATATATGAACATCTTAACCCTAGGTTTTTGTGAACGAACCCAAGAAAGAGATTGAATTATTTTTACATGAAATAAAAAGCATAAAGTGATAATTGTTATGATCCCCAATCCATGAATCCCTGTCTCTTATTATCTTTAATTTATTTATTTTGTGTTTTTTAGTTTAATAATTCAATCAAACCCAAAACCCCCTTTGTTTCTCTTCACACTAATTAAACCAATTTGTTCAAACACTCAAATCTCTGTGGATTCGACCCTTACTTGTGCATACTACTACAGCGGTAGCTAGTACACTTGCTAGGTATTTTTATTACAAGAGGATTTTTTATCCATCAATACCCCAACCCCTAAACCCTAAATCATATACTTATACCCCTAAACCCTAAACTCTAACCCTAAACCCTAAATCTCAAATCTCATATACTTATACCCCAACCCCTAAACCCTAAATCATATACTTATACCCCTAAACCCTAAACTCTAACCCTAAGCCTAAACCCTAAACCCTAAATTTCAAATCTCATATACTTATATCTCAACCCCTAAACCCTAAATCATATACTTATACCCTAAACCCTAAACTCTAACCCTAACCCCTAACCCCTAAACCCTAAACCCTAAATCTCAAATCGCATATACTTATACCCAACCCCTAAACCCTAAATAGAATACTTATACCCCTAAACCCTAAACCCTAAATCTCAAATCTCAAATCTCATATACTTATACCCTAACCCCTAAACACTAAATTTCAAGTATCATATATTTATACCCCAACCCCTAACCCTAAATCATATACTTTATACCACTAACAGTCGGTTATTTAACCGGTTATAACCGTTTGAAATTCCAGTCAGTTTTTTAACGTTTTCAGTTAGTTTTTTAGAATTTCGCCGCTTTTTAACATTTTTCAGTTAGTTTTTTTAACATTTTCAGTTACTTTTTTAACGTTTTCAGTTAGTTTTTAACGTTTTAGTTAGTTTTTTGAAATTCCAGTTAATTTGATAACGTTTTCAGTTAAAGTCGTTGCATCTTACGAGAAGATTGTCAATTACCGTTAGCACCAGTGCGGGGTAATTACTTCTTACGGAGATTGTGTCTAACACAAGCCTCGACTCTCTGCATTCCCGGTTTAATTCAGTTTTTCCGATTTTTATTTATTTTCCCGGTTTTGTTATTTTCAGTTATTTCCAAAAGAAAGCCTTTTCGAATTTCCGTTATAATTTTTCTAACAGATGTTGAGGCTAAAGAAGGGCTATGCGGGATTGCTTCCGGTGTTTCTTATCCAGTTGCTTAAATAAATTATGGGTGGGATTTTTAGGGTTTTAATTTTTATGATCATGTTATTAGCTAGAATTGTTGGATTGTTAATTTTTATGATGTAGTAGTGCTAGTTATTTGGTTTTTAGTATTGTACTGACTGCTCTCTCTTTTCAATGAAATTAACTGAATTTCTTAATAATTTTTCTACTCTGACTTAGCATAAAAATTACGGAAATTATTTTTCCCTACTAAAAATAAAATAAAATCAGTAGATATTACATTGTGTAAGCCCTGTGTGGCTCTATCATGTTTCTATAATAAAATTTTGTTGCTAAGCGAAAAGAAAAATCAATAAAAGACAACAAATTAGTGCAACTTCTTAAGTAATAAGTTTCATTACAACTTCAAGAAGGTACAAACAAGTAATCAACAACCATAAATCCATTGAAAAATCAGACAACATTACTCACTGATTACAAAATAGTAAGATTTGACGGATTAAAGTTAACTTTCATGGAGAATGCAGTTGCGTTAAAACTTGAAACGACGAGTTCTGCTGTCCTTGTGATCCAACCCTACTTGAATCTGATAAATCATCTTCGTATCGTAGGAGGCTGATTCAGAAAGAAAAGGTTTAAAATAAAATAAAAAGAAGAGCCAGCGAAGTAACGAGAAACACCCTTAGGTGCCTTTAAAAATATTAGGCTCTTCGTATTAATTTGGGATTGGGAAACATATAATGTTCCCAATGTGAGTGACCGAAATAAATAATGTTTCCAATGTGAGTGACATCGAGAGATGAATCATAGATGTTCCAAAGAGTAGATATTGTAACTCACTGTTGGCATGAATGCCAACTCCAGCACAATTGTGAAGACCATACGGCATTAGAGCCATCCTGCACAAAAAATTACCTTTAGAATTACGTTCTTGATAAAATAAAAAATGAACATTCATTTTTGGATAAAGGTAGTAGAAACTAGTATAGTTGCATAGATCTATACAAATCTGAAGCATCATATGAATTAAAATCCAACAATTTTAAAAATCACCATCAACTTACGACATTCTATATAAAGAAGATGGAGGAAAATCAGACACAAAATGGCCAATTTATGGGAAATAATTAATATAAGTATCATGTTGCAAAGGCCATATAGATCAATAGACAAGAACAACAATCCCTCCCAACAATCAAATGTAAATTAGAAAAAACTATCATGTAAACTAAAAAATAAATTTGTAAATCTTATCTTGAAAAGGGGATTCATACCTTCATATATCAGTGAACTACTAAGAATTCTTTTTGCGAGTTGGTAACAACGTTATTGAAAGGATGGGTAGTGAAAAGGTAAGCTTGTTTTAGCCTTCTTTGAAGACCAAAGGCCTCCAAAGCCGCCGTTACCCTAAAAATTTCATCTCATAACATTTATAGAGAAGAGATTAGGGTTCCTAATTTGCAATTTCATCTGATGGGTGAAAATTAATCCAATCTAGCAATCCAACGACTCAGAATGCAGTTCTAGTATCTTCTTTTTGATTATATGCGCTAGCAACAGAGCACACGCGATGCACATGCTAGAAACCAATATAGCATGTACGTTTTTAAGCGAATGTTTACTTACATGTAAACGCAAATTAAAAGGTTAATTTTTTGTTTGTGGTGTTGATTTGACTTCATTTTGAAGATAAATTGATCAGAGAAGGATAATAAAAATTAATCTAGTAAATTACACAATCAGGGTAGAATATCTTTGAACATAATTTTTTGTCAACGTAAATTTTGTTAGGACTAAACAAATTAACAAAGGTTTTGATAAAATATATATAATTAAGAAATCTCTAAGCTCATAGCTCTTTTCACTACTAGAAACTGTGTCTTTAGCGACGGAATACCCAGCGGCGGAATTATTCCGTTACTATATAGCGACAGAAATGATGGTTTAGCGACGGAATAAATTTGGCGCCGAAATTACCGACGAAATAGAATTCCGCCGCTGGATTCCGTTGATAAAAACGAATATTCGTCGAATATTCGATTTATACCGCCGCTAAATTTGGCGCCGAAATTACCGACGGAAGTTTCCGTCGCTATTAAATAATCACCGACGGAATAATTCTGTCGCTGTTATATTAAAAAAAATAAAAACAAAATTAAATTATCACCGACGGATTTATTCCGTTGGTGATAATTTAATTTTTTTTTCTATTTTTTAATATAACAACAAATGTTTTCAGGCCCGATCCTCAGTATGTTTCGAGGATCGACTCTCTGGAGGCTTAGGTGGCTGAGGAGAGATGCGTGACTGCGGAGGCAGTGGCAAAGGCTGCGGAGGCTGAGACAAAGGCTACGGAGGCTGAGGAGGCTCAGACACAGGTTGCGCAGCATCGGGAGGAAACAGATCGTCGATTTGCGATGCTATTGGCCCAGATGCAGAATGTGGTGCAAGAGGGAATTTGCACTCGAGTACCGTCTCCACTTCATCCGACGCATTGTAAGGAGCCTTTTCCAGCTTTCCCCACCCCGAGTTGATTTTGTACTATTTTATACTTTCTTGTAATAACATTTGTGATATTTGTTTGTAATAACATTTATGATGTCCACATTTCAAGTCTCCTCCCCTCCCCCGATTTGGGTACCGGGATGTCCCGATTTCCGCCTTCCCCCACCCCCGCCCCTCACCACCGATTTCGTACTGAGAGCCCCCCACTGATTTGGCACTGTATTTTGGTTTTTAGTTTATAGTTTTAGTTGTATCAATTGTTATATCAGGTACAAAAAAAATATTATAATTGATATTTACGACTTTTTTTATTTATTGCATTATCAGCGGCGGAAATTTCCGTCGCTAAGTTAATTTATTTTAATTAAATTTTTATTTCAGTGACGAAATATTCTATCGCTGAAATAAAAATTTTATTAAAATAAATTATTTCAAATGACGGAAATTTACGCCTTCGATTTAATTTATTTTAATTTTATTTTCATTTCACCGGCGGAATATTCCGTCATTTGAAATAAAAATTAAATAAAAATAAATTAATTCAGCGACGGAAATTTCCGCCGCTGATTTAATTTATTTTAATTAAGTTTTTATTTACGCTACGGAAATATTCCGCCGATGAAATAAAAATTAAATTAAAATAAATTAAATCGGCGGAAATTCTATCGTCGCCGATATCACTAGTGAGTAACTCGTCGGTCCCAGACGGGAGATAAAACAATGAGGTAAAGTTAATTGTAAATATAATTTAAAAAATTAATGAGATAATTTTTTTAATATATTACAACTTGTCGAAAACTTATTTGTACACAACATTTGTAGTCGTGTCATCCGACTGTTCATGACTATTACGTATAAGCACTTTAAGTCATTTCCTTGTAGTTACTCTAGAAAAAACAACATATAATTGTCCATGACTAAATACTGGTCTTGAAAGAAAAAGACCAACATGAGCAAGCGACTGACCCTAAATTTTATTTATCGTCATTGCAAAAGAAATGGTCGAGTGAAAATTGTCTTCGTTGAAACCTAACCGAGAATTTTGTTGTATCAGAAGGCGGCATAATCATTATCGGTATCAACACCTTCTTACCAACATTCTTTCCGAATAACATTATCGCCTCGACAACGTGCTTACCTATATATATATATATATATATATATATATATATATATATATATATATATATATATATATATATATATATATATATATATATTAAAATAACAATATATTTTATGTCAAATAATTAATTCTATATATGTATAATTATATACTAACAAAATTGATTTGCATACCTATCTATATACTCCCTACGTCCCAAAATGTTTGTCCCATATGACTTTTTTATTGAACTTTGACCAAAAATTTATGAGAGATTAATCATGTTCATGAAATTCTAAAAGTTGTTGTTGATAATATTATTAATGGTGAATCAATAGCAATTTTTAGAATTTTATAAACATAATTAAATTGTCATATATTTGTGGTCAAAGTTCAACTAAAAAGTCAAATGAGACAAATATTTTGGGACGGAGGGAGTATATTAAAAATAAACAAATATTTTTTATACGATAAACTCAGGAATACAGAAAATTAGTAATTTATATCATTGATCAGAATAATAACGAAACAATAACGATAACAAAATCATATCATTCTTTGATGTTAGATAAAAAAAAGTATAATTTTCTTATTCACATATCTAACTGAAAATAGGCTTAGTTAGGTGAGTTAGGTGAACTACGCTTTAAAGTTAAAAAATTAGCTCTATCATGCCACTTTCTAATTGAAATTTTTTGGACATTCATTTTAGGATGGAGGTAGTATTATACATAACATAACAATGCTCACAAATCAAAGAAAAGGAACAGTAAAAATTAACAGTATGCCTCGTCGATACTCTACGGGGCATAGTGAAATTAATTAAATTAACGTAATAGTTAGCATTAATTGAACGTTTAACTAATATTTTTATAGTAAAATAAAAAAAAATTGTGCTTCAATCCATTTTCATTTTTAACTAATTTATTGTATAAAATCAACCCCTATAAATTTTAAAAGTTACTAATTGAATTTCAAATGAATGATTGTGATTTGTGGATGATGGAAAGAATGGTCAATGATATTGGCCAACATATATAGTAGATTCACAAACTCCATTTTTCGGATTTGTGAGTGACTTCTTTATAATCTCTTTTGGCTTATTTTGATTAGGATTTGTTTTTTATATTTATGTTTGAGTTTATTATTTTGATTTTGATTTTGATTTTAATTTTAATTTTTACTTTTATTTTATAAATTTTCATCTTTATTTTGATTTTATTTCTTGCTTTTTCTATTTCTTGTATGTTTGTAAATGTTTCTTTCACTTTTTAATTATTAGAATTTTAATTTTTCGTTTTTTATTTGCATATTATTTTTTCGTATGTTTTTATATTGATATTGATTTTCTTTTGTGCATTAGATTTTTTTCTTTCCTAATTATTAAAGTTTTTTTCAATTTGCTTTTGCTCTTTTTGTAAGACAATTATTTGTGATTCAATCCATTTTCATTTTTAACTAATTTATTGTATAAAATCAACCTCTATAAATTTTAAAAGTTACTAATTGAATTGCAAATTGATGATTGTGATTGGTGGATGATGGAAAGATTGGCTAATGATATTGTGCCACTTGGAGTTTTCTAGGAGCTTGAAAAACTTTTGCTATTATATATAGTAGATTCACAAACTCTTTTTTTTTCGGATTTGGGAGTGACTTCTTTATAATCTCTTTTGGCTTATTTTGATTTTGATTTATTTTTTATATTTATGTTTGTGTTTATTATTTTGATTTTAATTTTAATTTTAACTTTTATTTTATAAATTTTCGTCTATAAATTGATTTTATTTCTTGCTTTTTTCTATTTCTTTTATGTTTGTGAATGTTTCTTTCTCTTTTTATTTATTAGAATTTTAATTTTTGTTTCTTATTTGCATTTTATATTTTGTTATGTTTTTATATTGATATTGATTTTATTTTGTGAATTAGATTTTTTTCTTTCTTAATTATTAAAGTTTTTTTCATTTTGCTTTTGCTCTTTTTGTAAGAAAATTATTTGTGCTTCAATCCATTTTCATTTTTAACTAATTTATGGTATAAAATCAACCCGTATAAATTTTTAAAGTTACTAATTGAATTTCAAATGGATGATTGTGATTGGTGGATGATAGAAAGATTGACCAATGATATTGTGCCACTTGGAGTTTTCTAGGAGCATGAAAAACTTTTGCTATTATATATAGTAGATTCACAAACTCTTTTTTTTTTTTTTTCGGATTTGTGAGTGACTTCTTTATAATCTCTTATGGCTTATTTTGATTAGGATTTGTTTTTTATATTTATGTTTGTATTTATTATTTTGATTTTGATTTTGATTTTGATTTTGATTTTGATTTTGATTTTGATTTTGATTTTTATTTTGATTTTGATTTTGATTTTGATTTTGATTTTGATTTTGATTTTGATTTTGATTTTGATTTTGATTTTGATTTTGATTTTGATTTTGATTTTGATTTTGATTTTGATTTTAATTTTAACTTTTATTTTATAAATTTTCGTCTTTATTTTGATTTTTATTTCTTGCTTTTTTCTATTTCTTTTATGTTCGTGAATGCTTCTTTCACTTTTTAGTTATTAAAATTTTAATTTTCGTTTTTTACTTACATTTTATTTTTTCGTATGTTTTTATATTGATATTGATTTTCTTTTGTGCATTAGAATTTTTTCTTTCTTAATTATTAAAGTTTTTTTTCATTTTTCTTTTACTCTTTTTGTAAGACAATTATTTGTGCTTCAATCCATTTTCATTTTTAACTAATTTATTGTATAAAATCAACCCCTATAAAATTTTAAAGTTACTAATTGAATTTCAAATGGATGATTGTGATTGGTGAATGATGGAAAGTTTGGTCAATGATATTGTGATACTTGGAGTTTTCTAGGATTTTGAAAAACTTTTGCTATTATATACAGTAGATTCACAAACTCTTTTTTTTTTCAAATTTGTTAGTGGCTTCTTTATAATCTCTTTTGGCTTATTTTGATTAGGATTTATTTTTTATATTTGTGTTTGTGTTTATTATTTTGATTTTGATTTTGATTTTAATTTTAACTTTTATTTTATAAAATTTCGTCTTTATTTTGATTTTATTTCTTGCTTTTTTCTATTTCTTTTATGTTTGTGAATGTTTCTTTCACTTTTTAATTATTAGATTTTTAATTTCGTTTTTTATTTGCATTTTATTTTTTTATATGTTTTTATATTGATATTGATTTTCTTTTGTGCATTGATTTTCTTTCTTTCTTAATTATTAAAGTTTTTTTCATTTTGCTTTTGCTCTTTTTATAAGACAATTATTTGCGCTTCAATCCATTTTCATTTTTAACTAATTTATTGTAGAAAATCAACCCCTATAAATTTTAAAAGTTACTAATTGAATTTCAAATGGATGATTGTGATTGGTGGATGATGGAAAGATTGGCCAATGATATTGTGCCACTTGGAGTTTTCTAGGAGCTTGAAAAACTTTTGCTATTATATATAGTAGATAAGATCACTGACGGAATACGATTTCCGTCGGTGTGCACGGGCGGAAATTGGTCTGTCGGACCATTGCGGCGGGATGCCAGTGGCGGACCATCGACGGAATATTTTCGCCGGTGATTGACCTTTAGCGACGGAATTTATACTTTAGCGGCGAAAATTTCGCCGCTAAAACACTTTTTTTCCGGTAGTGTTTGACCAACCGAGATCGAGTCAAAAGAGGACAGCTCTATCGAAGGCTCTCCTAAATGCCCAAAAATGGCATCACCCTTTCCGCTTCGTCTCACAAAAAGCATGTCGTCGGCATAGCGGTCTAATAAGGCTGGGTTCCAAAGCTCCTTTATTAAGAGCTGGAGTAATCCACACTTTGACAAAAACTTTCCAAACCTTAATTATCAAAGTTGACTGTCATAAGTCGTGATAGTCAACCCTCCACCAAAGGCACAACAGAAACGTAACACTCGACCCACAAGAAGTCAAAACTAATGCCATATCATTAAAGTCAACAATCAAAGGGGATTTAAATTTGCTCCAACGAAAGCTTTGCTACAACGCTTTGTCCATCAAAACCGAACAAGAAAATGTAAAAAATCTACTACAAAATGTAAAGCATTTTGAAAAAATAAATATAAAAACACATTTTTGTACTAAAATGTAGTGTAAAATATTTAATAGTGCATGTAAAACTTCTACTAAGTAATGTTAAAAATCAGTTGTTTTTACATTTCTTTGTTTTACATTGTGTAGTAGATTTTTTTTGCATTTCCTGATCCGATTTTTACCGCAGCATCGCTGTAGCAAATTGAGCGCATAGCAGATCCAAATCCATCAAAGGGACACTCAAATAACTCCTAGTCCTAAAGCCGACAACCTAAGAGCAAAAGAGGATAACACACCAACTTCTGACACAAATGATAAACCTCAATGGATACATCTTTGCATGCCTATAAAAGAAAAGTTGTTCTACCCAAACAAGTTCCAATGTTCAAACTATTCATTTTCCCTTATTAGCCAATCTACATCCTAACTACTCTAAGAGCACAGGAGCGGAAGCATAAAGAAGGAAGAAAGAAGTGGAGAATTTTCCCTTGTATTTCATTCCATAGAGAGAACAAATATATATACACAAACTCTAATCCTTAAGATACACTAGTACATAGAATATGTACAGCCACCAAACTAATGCTA
>JAFEMH010004022.1:127500-231262 GCA_022495995.1 Adenophora triphylla var. japonica | reverse complement strand
TAAGCATCATTCCACTTCTTTACAGTTTCTTCCTTGATATATCCGGATCCACTATGGTTGTATACTTTTTTGCAGGATCTACAACTTCGCTAACGCTTTTATATCACATTCAGATTAGACTATAGTCAAATGAACTTCCTTATTCACGAATTGTCTTAAGAAATATTTAAACTGTAAAAGGATAGGTCATCATCTTAAATTATGCCTTCACCAACTTTGATTTTCCAATAGATCTTATTTGTGTTGTTCGACAATTCATGTTAGCCGACCCCAAATTATTTTGGGACTATTGATTTATTGTTGGTGGTGGCGTTGTGTTATTCACTTTTACTCATCTTCATGAAAGGGAGTAACATTAATTAACTAGTCAAACTCCTTTATATCATACTTTTGCTTCTATATACTCCCTCCGTTTTACAAATATACGCACTCTTTGGGAGGGTGTGGAAATTAAGGATAAAAATGAAAAAAGTGATGTGTTGTGAGTATAGATGGTTGGGTAGGAGAGAGAAAGTGGAGTAAGTGCGTAATGGTTGTGAGTAGAGAGAAGTGGATCTCATTTCCATTTTAGAAAAATATATATTATTGTGGGGCGTTCAAAAGAGATAATTTTGCAAATTATCATTGGACATGGAACTGAGGGAGTAATACTTTAAACTGCACTAATAAGGTTGTATACTTTAATTAATTAATGACAGTAGATATAATCATATCTTCAATAAGAAAGAAAAGAGCTGAATTTGATTTTTTTTTTTATTAATAAAAGTGACTATTTGGGACATATAATTGGGCACATGCTGTATTTGAGAAGAGAGTACAAGAATAACATAGCCCATGTCATACAAAATTAATTTTGTTTCTTAAGGAAATGTTTTTAACAATTCCGTCAAAAATCCTCTAAATCATATTGTGATCGATTTAAACCCATCTTTTTATATAATTCATCAATCAACTCATTGTATCTCTATCGACAATTAGCCCTAATTGCACATTTTAGCCCTTTTTGAAAATGAGAATCATCAAATTGTTGTTCATCATCACCTCCCCAATAGCACATGAAAATGATTAAACCCCGTTCATCTTTAACCCTACATTACGAAATTAAAGTGTTAAAACCTACATAATAAAATCCTAATATTTATATCTATAATATACTAAAACACAGTTAAAAACATAAATTTAATATCTAAACACAAGTGAAAACAATGATTAAGATGATGTTAATTTACCTTGATTTTTGATCTTCAACGATTTTGACGAAATTAAATGATGCGAAGATGTGGGTTTTTTTTTTTTTGAGAGCAAGTATGAGAGGATGTGAGAATGAGAATGGATCTGGATGTGGAAACCTTATACTAGAAATTTGCCTTTGTAAACTCGTTACACCATGTAGCGAGTTCTGTGTACGCCTAAACTCGCTACAGGGTGTGGCGAGTTCCCGTTTTGTTAATTAATTCAAACGCCTAAACCCTAATTTAACTTAACTCGCTACATGGTATAGCGAGTTTCAATGATAACATGTTGAACTCGCTACACCATGTAGCGAGTTCTAAAAAGTTGGTCATTTTGGAAAATAGTTTCAAATGTGAGTTATTTTGGGATTTATAATTTTAAAATGGAATTATTTTAGAAAAAAAAAATCAGAGTTTTGGGGTATTGTCGATTTAGGGTTCTAAGTCTAGAGGCTATGCGCCAATCGGGGTTTGATTTAACGAATATTTTTAACATTTCCGTCAAAATACCTCTAATGACTAACATATTTAAATTTGGACCCTAAATTAATGAAATTGGAACATAAGATCTCCATAGGCACACACCCTCTAAAAAAATAAAAAAAATGCAATTAGCTACACAGAATCATTAAAAATCAAAGCTTTTTTGCAAAAATGCAGCATAAACTAAATAATCGCAATAAAAAAAAAGATGAAAAAATTAATTTATATCCGGGTAATTGAAGTGAGAGAGCATACTGTTGACCCTCATCAAAAGCAGGATGAGGAACTTGTTCATTGTTGAAGTGAGCGAGCAGTGTATCGAAGCAGTAGACTGCCATTTCCCTGTTTGCCGACACCATTGTTTCTTCACCTATAAATTCTCTCAAACAACAACAATATTCTACCCCAATTTGGCGGATTGAATCCTGAAATCCGATCAAATTCGATTAAGCATATGTATATGAATGTATTAGGGATTGAAATGGGGAATCCTAACTTCATAGAGAGGTAAGAAATAGAAAACCAGTGGTGATTTTGATTTAGAGATTTGTTATTCAACCTTGTGACATTATCCAATACCCCCGCAATATTAAGCTCACCCAAAAAAGTTATCCCTTCGTACCAAATACACCACCCCTATTCATATTTTACCCGATAAACCCCTAAATCTTCACCTACCTAATTGGGAACAGTTTCAGCCTAGCCATCGTTGGAAGCATGAACCTCCACGCATCCACCTCCAACTTATCCAAAAACAATTCCACTTCCTTCCCACCACCGCCACTGCATCTTACCACAATCTGCGTAACCCAGGAAGAATCTCCATCGCGTGGGCCCTAACTTCCGATGCTGCCACCATCACCATCGTCTCCCTGTAGCGTTGTGAGAAGAATTTTATCTTTTGAGTCGCCACCTATATTATTCGTTTGGAGAACATAGAAAAATCATTTTGAAAGAGATTTGGGTTCGGGGCTTAGGTTATGGAATGGGTAGGTCAAGGAGCATCCATTCCACCCAATTCGGAGATCGGTCTTGCTAAAGAAAAGAGAGGTTTTCAATCTTTACAATATATATATAATTAAAGAAAACAAGTAAACCCTAATCAATTTCTTGATTAGGAATGTCGGATTGTATGCTTCGAGATCGCCTCCCTTGACTGAAGGGACTCTAGGCTAATCCTTTTGAAGGGACTCTAGGCTAATCCTTTTGTATGCAAATTTTCGGTGTAGAAGTGTGAATCTGGGTGGATTTGGATTTTTGGGAATTCGTGAAGGTTGATTGGAGCGATTGTTTGAATTTGTTGGTTGAAGGATTTTGGTGTTTCTGGATTTTGAGAGGTTCATTTGATTTTTTGGTTAGTGTGGAGTTTGGTGTTTTAGTGATAATTTGGTGTTGAACAATTTTTCAAATATTTGGAAGTAGTTTCTTAGTTTCTGGGTTCAAATCTTCATAAGATTTGCAGATCTTCAAAGTGTGATTTCTTCATTTTTGATTACGTGTGAGAAAAGTGATGACAACACCTGAAAAAAAAATAGTGGGACAGAAGACAATGGCAGGAAGGAACCTTATCTCGCCAATGTCAAGTTTGGGTAATTTGGGAGCTGGTGGAGCGAGAGATACTGCTTCCTCGCAGCAAATTATCCCTGAAGAGAGAGAGCGAGATGCAGGAGGCGAGAAAGAAAGAAATGTAACGCCGCCACCACCAGAGGAGGAAATGGAAAATGAAGAGGAAAGTTTGAGGATTCACAACAATTTAATCTTACAATTGTTGGAAAATAACAAACGATTGATGGTCATGAAGAAGAAGCCAACCCCCATTCCGCAGGGCTTATTGAAGGCGACAGAGGAATTAAATAAGGGAGCAAACAAGGATGTGATCGTTGTGGATGATGGTGAGCGGCAGAAAGAGGCCGAACCTGAAAAAATGAAAGAGACCGAGGCTAGACTTGATGGGCCGCAAAAGCGAAAGGCGGGAGAATATATGGAGAACGGGAGGAAAATTAAGGTGTACCATTGGCCGCACACTTCGCAAGTATCGTCGTTCTATTGTGAAAATGAGGAAGAGGATACCGCTGCAAACGAAGAAGGGTTTGGAGAGCAAGAGTTGAAGATTTCTAAAGAAGGCGAGAGATCCAGACAGATAGATAAAGGAAAGGGCGTAGGAGTAAGTCGCTTCGGGGAAGAAGACAGAATAACAAAGCAGATGGCTGAAATAGCAAAGAGATTGGCAGAATTAGAAAAAGGCGGTATAGTCGATAGCGAGAAAGATTCTTTCGTCGCTCCATTTGCCAAATACATTCAAGAGACTGAGCCCGCTCCGGAGTTTCGTTTACCAACATTGTCTAAATATGCGGGTGTTACCACGGCCAGGACTCATGTCGCAGGCTTTGAAGTTACAATGGCCATATTAACCAAAGGTGATGCACTGTTGTGTAAAACTTTTTCTAGCACTTTGGAGCAACAAGCGTTGGAGTGGTTCACGCAGCAGCCCGCCAACTCTATTGTGGGGTATCAAGATTTTAAGCGGAAGTTTTGGTCGAGATTTGGGGCAGTGGGAACTCAGCCTGTGGTATTGCAGGAGTTAATGGGAATTAAACAAAAAGGGGGAGAAGGTCTGATAACTTACACCAACAAGTTTTTGTTGATTGCCAACCTAATTTTTGAGATAGAGCCGAAGTACGCAATAATCATGTATATGTCGGGCCTAGTGTCAGAAGCTTTTAAAAGAGAGTTGAGGATGAGACTGCCCGCAACTTTAAGTGAGTTGCATGAGCGAGTTAAGGCATACTGCGGTGGGGAAGATATTGAAGAAGGAACATCTGGCACAGTAAGGAAGAATGTTAAAGACAGAATTGAGTATGTCAAGGATGATAATGCAGCTCGTGGTGGAGGGCGAGGAAATCAGGTTGGAGGAAGAGGTGGAGGCCGCACTGGTGGTCGCGGCAACGGAAGAATTATTAGATTCACAAGGTTAAACGCAAGGCCAAGCGAGATTTTGAGGGCGGTGGAGTTGCCAGCGGCTTTCGAAATGACAGACAGAGGAAGAAGAAACTTGAACCAGTATTGTAACTATCACAGAGACAGAGGGCATGAGACTGATGAGTGTTATAACTTGAAAAAGGTGATCCAAGGTAAAATTGACCGGGGGGAGTTGCAAGAATATGTATGGCAGGAACAGAATGTGGCGACTCAAGGAGGAAATGGCGAGAGGAATGAAATACTGGTAATTCATGAGCCAGCTAGTATCACATGTCTAAGTAATCAGATCATGTCACTATCGCATACCTGCGATATTCCCGCTTACCCTCCAAGTGAAGAGAGGATCATTAGCTTCTTAAGGCGAGAATTAGCTTTAACGCCCAGCCATGGATGTCAACCCGTAGTGATTACAATTGCTCCAGGAAGCAATATACTACACAGAGTGTTGGTAGACTCAGGAGCAAGTCGCAATATCCTATACTATGAAGCTTTTAAGAAAATGAAATATACAGAAGCTAATCTGGTACCGTACAAAGGATTTTTGGAAGGGTTTACGAACCATACAGTGCGGGTCAAGGGAACGATTTCGCTGGCGGTAGAGATAGGAGAGGACGAAAAGGCGAGAACCCGTACGGTAGAGTTCATGGTGATAGACCTAGTGTCGCCATACAACGCCATCGTAGGTATTCCCTTTATGAAAACTTTCGAGATGGTCGTGTCTATCCCGCATCAACGAGTCAAATTCCCCACTCCGAAAGGAATAGCTTGTTTGAAAAGTGAAGTCAAAGAAGTAATTCAGAAGAAGATCGAGATCCAAACGGCGGCAAGGGAAAGTTCTAGTTCGCTTTCAACAGCTTTGGCAATCCGAGATGCGAAAGTCAATATGGTCACTGACTTGGAGGAGGAAGGGCTGCGAAAAATGAGTAATATGCGAAATATTGATGGAAAGATGGTTGAGGAGAAATATGAAGAAAGTTTGGAGAATCAGGGGGCAATTCATGCCAAAATGGAAGGATCAAGATTGGTTAAGTTTGTCAAAACGAAAGAGCCAAGAATCGAGGAAATAGTTGAATTTGAGGATGACAAATATGAAAAGATGGAGGTGGAAGCAATTGAAGTTCTACCACAAGGTGGCGACAATTGGGGTGAAAGAGACATTGAGAAGGAGAAGGAATATCATGGTGGAAAGAAAGAAAGTGGAATGGCGGTGAACACATGGAAGGCGCAAGACAACATGTGGAGAATGCTTTAAGCGATATCATCAAAGAAGTAAGAAGTAATTTATTTATTTAATAGTATGCTTATTAAAATAGTATGAAGATCTGAATATTATGAATATATGGAGTTTTCCATTTATGAATGAAAATTATGCATGCTTTGAAGTGATAGTGTTATGAATGAAAATTATATACATCTTGAAAATGCTAAAATGAAAGTAAAGAAATAAAAGTATGAAAGCCTACGATCTAAGTTTATTTTGCTTTTATCGAATGTTGTCTAGTAATAATGTCTATGGGACATGTCGTCAAAAGCATAAAAGTAAGTCGCTAGGAGTAAAGTTGCCTAAAGACAACTTCACTTTTTCGATGGGAGTATATGTATATAAGGATATCTCGCCAAAGTTAAGAAGGCAAAGAGTTTTTTGATGAATTATCAAAACAATTTTGATGAATTGTTGAAACAAATTGATGAAGAAAAAGAGAAAAGAAAAGTAAGTCGCAAAGTATCATGTAAAAGAAAGTCTCCGGACTATAAAAAAGAAAGTCCTCGGACTATAAAAAGGAAAGTCTCCGGACTATAAACAGGAATGAAAGTCCCATCTCGCCTGTATGGCATGTATATGGATGCGACTATAAACAGGAATGAAAGTCCCATCTCGCCTGTATGGCATGTATATGGATGCGACTATAAACAGGAATGAAAGTCCCATCTCGCCTGTATGGCATGTATATGGATGCGACTATAAACAAGAAAAGTCCCATCTCGCCTGTATGGCATGTATATGGATGCGACTATAAACAGGAATGAAAGTCCCATCTCGCCTGTATGGCATGTATATGGATGCGACTATAAACAAGAAAAGTCCCATCTCGCCTGTATGGCATGTATATGGATGCGACTATAAAAATGAGAGTCTACGGACTATAAAAATGAGAGTCTACGGACTATAAAAATGAGAGCTTATGGACTATAAAATGAAAAGTCTAAGGACTATAGAAAAGAAAGTCTATGGCAACTATAAATGAGAAAGTCCACGGACTATAAACGAGAAATAAACCCCTCTCGCCTAAATGGCATGTAAAGATGCGACATGTATGAAAGGAAGCACATCTCGCCTAGATGGCAGGTAAAGATGTCGTGAAAAGGGAAGTGAATGTATCTCGTTTGGAGGAGTATGAAAAGACATAAATTAAGAAAGAAAGGTATATTTTGTCTGAAGGCAAATAAAGACGTGGAGGCACAAAGTAAGGAAATTATTCTAAGTAAGAATCACGAAAAAAGCAAGAAAGAAGCAAAAAGAAACAAAGATCGGCGACAATGTGAGTCGCATTGTATGCACTATAAGTAAAGTCGCCTAAAGACGACTTCACTTTTTCGATGGGAGTATAAGTATGGGGTACCTGTTATGCAAAATAATGATTTTGATGAACTATCAAAACAAAATAGCAAAAGCAAGATAGAAATGATGAAACAAGCAAATAAAACATAAAGGCAAAAAGGCAAGCACGAAGGCCGCGAATAATACACATTGTTTAAAAGGCACGCAGGCCCGAATAAAAGAAATTAAAATTGTTTAGCCACCAAGGCAAGTTACAAAAGGTTATCAGAAGAAATTAAGTACTAGAGCAGAATCAAGTATCAGTTGTTGGTTCATCAGCTGGTGCGGGCTGAGCAGAGCTGGAGGCCGCAAGAGCAAGGGCCTTGGCATCATCCAAGAGTTGATGTTTATGTTCCAATTGATTATTCCATAGGGCAAGAACATTGGGAGAATGAGCAGAAGGGGGATTCCAAGGCGACTTACCCAACAGTGCATCTTCCTCCGCCAGATCTTTGAGTTCATCAGCCGAATATGGAACTAAAGGATGACCCTGGTGTAAGTACCCAAATCTGGCTCATGCCTTCCGGTTAATTTTTCCCGACATTTCGGTAAATTTTCCGGTAATTCCCCGGACCTTCCTAGTGTTCCGGAAATGTCCTGGAACAGTCCAAATCTAAATTAGGGCTGTAAGGAGCCTTCCTAATTAAGAAAACACGTTTTTCTTAATTAGGGGGAAGCTTCTAGAATGATGCCACCTTGCATGGTTCTAGAATGCTGAGTCACAATGGATAAGACCGCACGGCCTCATTTGCAAAGAGCCTGCAGCCGCACGGCTTCATTAGCCTTATCCAGCATCGCTCTATAAATAGAGCCCTCCTCTACCCATTTTAATCATCAACAAGAAGCATAATACTCTCATAATACGAAGAAGATCCCCCAAGGAGCTGCTGGAAGTTCAAGAAGGCGAAGAAGAAGCTCAAGAAGCCATCTCCCTCCTCCTTGAAGACCCAAGAAGAACCTCTCCTCCTAGCTCCGTCCGAAGAAGCGAAGAAAACGATTGGTAACCTCGCACGCCCTAACCTTGCATTTTAATTGATATACTTGCTCATTGCATTCATATATCTTGCTTGGGACTTGGCATTTATTCATAAAGATCATATCTTTATCACCCCCTTCCCCCTTTGCATGCATTAAGACCTCATTTGTCATAAAAATGTAGTCTTTTTTCATAAAGGTGCATCCTTTGCACCTAAAATCCCTATTTTTCAATAAAAATGTTATCTTTATGCATCATTTGCATATAAAGATCAAATCTTTTTCAATAAAAATGCATCCTTTGCATCAAAACCCCCTTTTTCAATGCATCATTTGCATAAAAATCAAATCTTTATGCATCATTTGCATAAAGATCATTTCTTTCAATCAAAAAGCATCATTTGCAACCTAAAAATGTCATCTTTTCATTAAAGATTCATTTTTTCATCATGCATTTCCCCTTTCCCCCAACCTTGGAACGAACCGGTGTAAAAGTTCTCATCTTTGCATCGTTCCTTCCATTAAAGGTTCATGATTTCTTTAGGAAAAGGATAACCTTGAACCCTATATCTCCAATAATCGCTTAAGAATGAGTATGAAGCCTCTATACGAGCTCGACCGTCTTAAAGCGTAGGATTGATGGGCTAAGGACATTCCTTCCTAAAGAACCCCATCTTTGACCCAAAAGAGAGTCATTCTCTCGATCATGCAAGTCCCGAGGGTCCCGAGGTTTAAAATGCGATGATCATAAGTCATAAGATGAGGACGGGATCATAATCCCAAATACATAAATTCCAAGGAATCCCGAGCGACAACCAACAAATGGTTTGTACGTCCGGAAGACAACTTGGGACATTCCCCCCTTTATTTTCAAACACATGCACACAAAGAAAGCACGCAAGCAAACACGATCAATGAAATCTAGGGAGACTTGCTCCGGCAAGGCACCTTGGGTGAACGCCAAACGTTCTTCCCAAGGGGTAACTTAACCTCCGAACCCATAAAACCTTTTTTTCAAAGTTTTGAGGTAATCAAAATGGCGTGGCGACTCCGTTTTTCAAATAACTCGGATGTCTTCAAACTCGCGTGAATTCCAATAAACACAAAATTTTGGGCACACATTCACAGTTTGGCGACTCTGCTGGGGAAACCCAAAGGAGAAAAGCTTTATTTTCAAAACAAAAGTCGATACTTGGTATATAGGTGGACCCCACTTACCCTTCCTGTATCGCTCCCTAACCCGGGGCTTGGGATAACAAGGTGGTTTAACAATCCCACGTACCAGTATCCCCTTTTCAAGAAAAAATATAATTTTGAAAAAAAAATACAAAAAGCTTTTCCCTTTGAGCGGGTTAGACTCCCATCACCGATTTCATTAATCGTGCTTGCTTTCTTTTACCATGCATTGCATCATTTGCATCTTGGAATCTGTGCATACTTTGAATGGGAAACAACCCGAAAAATAGCAAAGGGAGTGGAACCTGGAAAATTGATCCATGCGATCGCACGGCTAATCCTCATAGGATTCGACCATACGACCTCACTGGCAATTCCACCAGGAAAAATCATGGTTAATCCGGGCAGCCCCGGGCAGCTTGGGGCTATTCAGCTCCATGACTGACTGGGGCTCCCAGAAAATTTACGTGCTTATGTGTTGCATTTTCCCCGTCCCGAAAATCATTCCTTTAAAACACATTTATGAAAATCTCTGTTTTAACTCAAAAAGGAACAATTTTAGGAGACCGCACACTACGCGCACCCGATATATCCTGTACACTTTTGCACGCACGTCCCTCAAACCCGAGGGTGGTTCCACTGCAGCCACGGACGGCCTTACGATGCTCCCGGCGCGCACGGAATCATCCCAACCTCCCCATGGCGGCCGGTGTCGACCAATGCACGGTCCGTGTCACACGTTTCAAAACCGTGACTTTTGGTTGGTTTTTGGTCTAGTCCGTGTCATATAGCCCAGATTGCATACCCCGTAAAGGTCAAGCCTTAGCTCATAATCTAAACCAAGACTTTCGCTCAAGCGAAATTCCGCCGAAATTCCGACAAGGAAAAATCGGTGGGATCTTGACTCCGACATTGACTATTGACCTTGACCCGCACGGAATGCGTAAAAGTCAAGACCAAGTCTTTGCCAAAATAAAAGATCTTTCGCTCAAGCGAAGCTCTGCCAAAAATCCGACAAGGAAAAATTGGCAAGATCTTGACCCGGCATTGACTTCGATTCCGACTCGCGACCTGCGTATGCAACGAAGTTCAATGTGACACCGTGTCATCCGGCTTTTGCCGCCCGACCCATGCCTATTATATTCTCGGACATTACCGAAAGTCAAAAACCGTCATTCGCTCAAGCGAAACTCTGTCAAAAGATCCGTCGAGGCGAGAGACGAGACTTTCCCGGTATTGCCTTGACTATAATCCGCATCGCTCGTGCGTTGAAAGGTCCTATGACCCGCTAGACCCGATAGGAGCGTTCTTTACTCTCGGTCGGTGGGATCCGCGTGCCCTATAGGACCCTCGCCCGGGCCGCTCCACCACAGGAGGTCGAAATACGGGTGGAATACGAGGGCTTATAGACGTAGTGACGGAACCCACCGATCCAGGATCTAGAGTAGTTGTGAAAAAGAAGGGCGAGAATCCCTTTTCCAACCAAATAGATATTAATAAAAGACAACGTTTTAAGTAAACTTGAAGATTCTAATTTGCATATTGCCCGAGCCTTCACCTAAACACCTACCCCGAGTCTAAACCTTTCCTATCCCTTTCCCGCAATGAGAAAGAAGTGGGTGAGAACACCGGGTCGGCGACTTGTTAGCGCGAGTCCTCGAACGGTTCGCAGTAATCCTCGGTTTCCTCGGTTTCGAGAGTCGAGAATGGCCGATTTGACAGAGAACGTCTTGGTTTGGGTAACCGAGATGACCAGGAAAAAGAGCTAGCCTATAACGATGCCCTCCCCCATCTTCATATAACCCATTGCCAAAGACCATCCTTTCTCGGTCTCCTCCAACACCCCAAGCTGTTAGGGTCCCGACACCCTCGCTTCCTCTAAATCCCTCCATGGGACCCTTTTCCTCCTTTCGGCCAGTGAGCCAAATTTCCCTACCTTGGAATCCCGGTGCCGGTTTGACCTTTCCAATTTTGTCAACGCCGTGAATTTGCCTACCTCTCGAGATAGCTACGGTGAAGAGTCGGTCGGGAATGAGAATAGGAATGGGTGGATTTACGGTGATGATGACGGTTCGGTGGAAGGAATGGACTTGGAGCCAACGGAAGTGAAACCCGAAGGGCAAGATGAGGCGAAAGCCACGGACACGGAACAGGGGATGAAGTCACTTCAAAGTGTGTGCGGCCTATGCAAAGGCTCGGAGAAGGATGAGGTAGTGTATGAGTCCTATATCCTAGAGTTCAATACTCCGTACAAGGACTTGGTAGGTGAATGGAGAGACTTGATCGAAGCTTTAGCCAAAAGAGGGAAGTGGGCTCCTCCCGCGATCTAGAACATGTAAGTGTCGCCAGAAGCCAAACTCTCATCGGGAAGGGTAGACTCTATCACGGTGTTAGTAGTCACTCCTGAAACTTGGTGCGAAGAAGAATGTATGGATGCCTTGGAAAGAGTCACGAGTTTAGAGGCGACCCGAGTCCCTTTATGTCCTACGATGATAATGATGTCTTCTGGTAATCCTAAGCCCGAGGAAGAGTACGAGATACCCCTCATATGGCGTCGAAGTATCCCGACCTGCTTTGCCCTCATTGGTCATAAGAGCCAAGACGAAAGTTCCCACGAGAGCTACCGTAGTGACAGATGAAGACACCGTCGAAGTGCCGGAAGGGACAATAGAGGAGTGGTTAGCCCAGAAGCCAAAAAGCCCGGAAAATATCTCTGATGGGAAGGAAAAGGAACCCGCCATGAGGTTTGACCCCGCAGAAATCCTTATTGATGATGGAATTTCCCATTTCAGAAAGTGTTTAGCCAATGTCCAAAATGCCGTCAAAAGGTTGACCCCGTGGAAAGAAAAGACATGCTTGGACGGTGATGAGGAATGTGATCCTACTCTGTTAAAAAAGTTGCTAGGATCGGATGAGAAAGCCATTTGCCAAGCTCCAAAATCCGGAAGTGATAATTCTTGTTGCATGCTGACTTTGAAAGGTTTGAATGAGACTGTGAAAGCTTTAAACGGAAAATGTGAAAAGGTCAAAGGCCGGTAACACAGGACCGAGATTCGGGAAGCCGCCTATGCTTCCGACGGCGCCGTCAATCGAGATCAATCGCGAAATTGGCCATACGCCGGTAAGAATCCGCCTCGACTTTGAAAGAATTGTGAGAATCCTCCGGTAGGAATGATGACCAAGGAAAATCCAATGTCTATGTGATGACTTCGGTGCAGACGAGATGAGTATTGAGCGGCTAAGGGTGACAAAAGGAATGCCGTCTCGGAACCAAAGACAGATAAAAGACCTTATAAGCTAGAAGCGTAAAAGCCCGACTACGATAAGGAGGATCCAGTCCTAACTCGGTTGAAGTGTACCCAAGCCAATATCTCCTTATGGTCCTGTTAACCTCTTCGTACCCTCATAAGTTGAAACTAGAAGAAAGTTTGGCCAAGACCATGGTGCCCGTAGATGTCACCCACGATGAGGTCGTCCAAATGATTGGAAATATCCACTATGGAAACATCATTACCTTCACCGAATTGGACTGCCAAAGTATGGGGCTAGTCACAACGAACCTCTTTACATCACAGTCCGAGTTAGAAGAGCGTCGATTGCCACGAGTACTAGTTGACGGGGGTGCACGATGAATGTCTTGCCGGCTAAGATGATGGATTTATTGGATTTGAAGCCAACGAGACTTGAAGCCTTCTAGTCGGACTATTAAGGCCTACGACTCCTTTGCCACACGATCGGTTTTGGGGATCGCCACTCTCAAGATGTGGTTCGGAAAAAAGGTCATGGATGTTGATTTTCAAGTTATTGACATTCCAATTTCATTTCTTGCCTTCTTTGGGGACGACCTTGGATCCACCGGATAAACGGGGTAGCCTCTACTTTGCATCGGTGCGTCAAATTTCGGTCGAGTGATGGAACTATCACCACCATTTATGGGGACAATGTCACGGTAGAAGGAACCGGCAAGGGGACATCCCGATATTGGAAATCAAGCATGATGATGAAGGGTTAGCATTGACCGGATTCTCCGTAGCTTCTTCCAAGGCACAAGTGTGTTGCCGACCTCACCACTACTTAGATAAAATCCCTCTGCCATGAGAATGATGCGGAAAATGAGCTATCTTCCGGGACTTGGATTGGGTAGAAGACTTCAAGGTCGTAACACCATCATTGATGTGAAGGAGCAGACTACCAGATATGGCTTGGGGTACAAACCGAATCCTCGGGATGCCAGAAAAGCTAAAGCCACGAAAGGTGAAGGGAGTCCGGCTCCATCCTTACGGTCTGTCTCGACCCATTACTTTGTAAAAGGAGGAACACAATATGATGAAAGTGATCGCGAGATCTCCTTGCGAAAACCCTTCTAGAGAACCTTGAGAAAGTTAGGGAAAGCCGGCCAATCCCGTTCGAAGAATGTTCCTTGATTTGCCGAGATATCCACAGGGCTACCACTACCGTTCGGAATGAGTACGTCTTCAAAGGAAATCCGGCCGGTGTCAAAAGGTCGGCATCAGGGACAATGGACTTCTCCGCCTTTGAGTTAGCTCTTCCGAAGATCAGCCGAGATAGAAGGCTGCCCGGCGGTGAAGACGGTCTGAGTGGGGTTTGCAAGAGTTGTTTGACGAAGAAGCACAAATCCCGAGACTTGATCAACTTCAGTTCGAGATGATGAGATAGTTGCCGTTATTGGAGACGATGGTGAAAGTCATTTTGATCCTCGCACTTTGGTGACTAAGACGAAATGCCATTGAAGAATTGGGAGACATTCTCGGGGCCGATAGCCGATCGACGGCAAATGATCACGGAGCTTGGATTGGTACCCGTCCTCTTCAACCCGGTCGTGTCAAACACCCTTTGTCTATTCGGTTGAGTCGGGAATCTTTGAATTCCAGTCCTCGGAAGTCATCCCAGAAGGCCTCACGCTGAGGATTATGAAAATGTAATCGATGTCATCTTTCCCCTTATCTTGAATGAAATGACAAATCTTTACGATTATCCTCTTATTGCCAACTTAACAAATGATAAATTAACTTCAAAACTTAACAACAGATTAATAATGAATCATTTGAACAAGATGCAAACACACTAAACGAACAATACATTAAAGAAATCTTTAAGCGGGTTTCGAGAAAAAGAGGAAAACCGGGCCCAAGGCCGAGGAGGTTTTGATAAGTGTGAACTTGGGTACTATTGAGGAACCTAAAGAGACCTGATTGGAAGCTTCTTCCAGGGGGTTGAAAGGGGCAGATTGATTGAGCTGCTCAGAGAATACGTCGACGTGTTTGCATGGTCATACAAAGATATGCCGGGGCTAGACGGTTCGATAGTAGAGCACAGAATCCCTCTAGCACCGGATGCTAAGCCGGTAAAGCAAAGCTGAGAAAGATCAAGCCGGAATGGTCTCTAGGTGTCAAAGAAGAAATTGAGGAAGCTATTTGCGGGTAGGATTCAATCGAGTTATTGAATACCCGGCATGGTTGTCCAACATCGTGGCCGTAACCAAGGCCAATGGGAAGGTGCGGCTCTTTGTGTGGATTTCCGAGATCGAACAAGGCCGGCCCAAAGACGACTACCCTACGCAAACATAGAGCATCTGGTGGACTCCATTTGCCCGACTACGAAGTCAAATCCTTCGTTGATGGTTTTGCGGGCTACAACCGGATCAAGATGGCGAGGAAGATCAAGAAAAGACGGCCTTCACCACACCGTGGGGAACCTCTTGTTATACGGTAATGCCATTCGGAGCTCAAGAATGCCGGGGCTACTTACGAAAGGGCGGCGACCGCGCTTTTTCATGACATGATCCACAAGGAGATTGAGGTCTACGTAGACGACATGATAATCCACTCCAAAGGAGAAGGTGGGCGAGCACTTTGTTGACCTACGAAAATTCTTTGAGAGGCTGAGACGGCATTCCATGAGATTAAACCACGCCAAATGCACCTTCGGAGTGACAAGGGAAAAGTGCTCGGGTACATGGTCACGGAGCGAGGTATAGAAGTTGACCCCAGAAAGATCAAAGCTATCATGGATATGAGGCCGCCTGAACCCGAGACGAAGTCAAAAGCTTCATGGGAAAATTGCGGTACATCGGCCGTTTTGTCAATCGGTTGACCACTATGTGCGAGCCCATCTTCAAGCTCATGAAGAAGAATGTGGACACGAGAATGGACCGAGAAGAATGCCAAGACGCCTTTGATCGAGATCAAAGGCATACTTAGTGCGTCCCCGGTACTATGCCCCCACATAGACGAAGCCTCTTACGCTCTATCTAGCATCACGGACACGACGGTTGGGGCTATGCTTGCTCAAGAGAAGAAAGACTCTCGGGTAGAGAATGCCATTTACTTTGTCGGCCAGGAAGGCTACGGGGAGTGAGCTCAATTACTCGGCGTGTGAAAAGACTGTGCGGGAGGCGGAGTGCAGGTAGTCGGCAAGTTGAAGCATTATATGCGAAGCCCGCCTTGTGAACTTGGTCTCGAAAATGGACCCCATCAAGTACATCTTTGACAAGCCTTCCTATCGATGCGTCTAGCGAAGTGGTCCTTCTTCTTGGCGAGAATACGACATCAACTATGTGACCGAGAAAGGCCATCAAGGGTCAGCATTGTCGAGATCACCCTGGCGAATTTCCCGATAATGAAGACGAGAGGGCACAGAACCCCAATTTCCGAGATGAAGAGGATCTTTGCGGTTGAGCACGAAAATAGATGGCGGTTGTTCTTTGACGGAGCCGCTAACAAAAGAGGAAATGGTGTAGGAATGCTATTGGTCGTCAGAAAGATGAAGCATACCCCATAGCCCTCAAGTTGAACTTTCTGCCACGAACAATGCCGCCGAGTATGAAGCTGCATTCTTTGGTTTGGAAGGCGCCTTAGAAAAGAAATGTCGAGGAGCTCGAAGTTTACGGAGACTCGGCCACGATCATCAACCAAGTCTCCAACAAGTGGAAGGCTGTAGACCACTGTCTGCGACGGTATCATGCCCGTATGGAGGAGTTGAATTTGGGACGGTTCAGAAAGTGACTTTCCACTACTTGCGAGGAAAAGAAACGGTTCGCGAGATGCTCTAGCTACTCTAGCCTCATTGGTAGAGATCCCAGGAAAAGCCATAAAGCCCTTGAGTGGGTAGAAGAGAAGCCCCGGCTTTACATTGTGAAGTGGACCTAGGACCGAGCCTATAAAGGAACCTTGGTACAATGTCAGTTACCAATTCCTCAAAGACGGAGAGTCGGCTTTCGAGAGGCAGAAGAAGGTAGACCAAAAGAAGGAGTCGAGCCAAAAGCTTGCAAGCCACGAAAAGGTTGGCTTCTCGGTACGCGTCATTCTAGGAGGCAACCTATACAAGAAGCGGTATCAAGGACCACTCCTCTTATGTGTCACTCAAGAAAGAGCCGGAGAGTTGATGGCCAAAGTCCACAATGGTCCTGCGGTCCTCACATGAATGCGAGCCACGATGCAAGTGATCCTCGGAATGGGTTACTCTTTTGGATCTCACCCAAGAGCTTTGCGTTCGGCGCACTGTCCAGAACTGCGACAAATGCCGGCGGTTTGCCAACCTCAACCATCTCCCGCCCTCATGACACATGCTTGCATGACGGCTCCTTGGCCGTTTGCAACTTGGGGCATTGACGTGATAGGGAAAATATCCCGGCGAGGAAGCAATGGGCACGAGTTCGTGTTGGTGGCCATTGACTACTTCACCAAGTGGGTAGAGGCCAAGTCCTACAAGGTCCTCACTTCCGAGAAAAGTGGCCCAGTTCATCAAAGAAAACATAATGTGCGGATATGGGGTGCCCAGCGAGATCATTTACGATAATGGGTCACACTTCGAAGGAGGCTGCGATAGGCTAGCATCGGGATTGAGTTACTCGCCACAAGTCGTCCCGTACGAGACCTCGAGACCAATGGAGCTGTGGAAGGCGCTAATAAGACACTCGAGCGGATCATCGGAAGATGGCCACCCGTGGTCGTGATTGGCCCGAAAAGCTGCACCTAGCACTCGCAGGGCTCTGAACGTCTGTCGAGAACGACCACGGGAGAAACTCCTTTTGCCTAACTTACGGGATGGAAGCGGTGTTACCGGTGGAGTTGGAAATCCCGTCATTAAGGGTCCTCCTGGAAAAGCGAGTGTCAATGAAGTGGAATGGTTGCGCGGCCGGCATGATGAAGTTAGCCGCCTTGACGAGAGAAGGCTAAAAGCCATGGAACACACCCGAGCCTACCGAGGCGAATGGCGGGCGTTTGGTAAAAAGTCAAGGCCAGAGACATCAAAGAGGGTGACTTAGTGCTTTGAAAGTAAAGCCCCCTACCGAGAGATAACCCCACAGGAAAATGGGAACCCGTCTGGATCGGCCCTTATGTGGTGCGAGAAGATATTATCGGGAGGAGCCATGAAGCTTGCGAGACTTGGATGGCAATCCCTTTGTCCACCCGGTCAACGGTGATAAACTCCGAAGATACTATGTCGATAAAAAAAAAAAAAAAAAAAAAAAAAAAAAAAGTGCAAAAAGAGTAATGCCCGGCTAAGTGAAGACCCCAAAAAGGGCGGTCTAGGCAAAAGACGGGGCCGCACATATAAAAAAAAAGAAAAGAAAAAAATCTTAGTGCAAAAAGAGTAATGCCCGGCTAATTTGGAAAACCCCAAAAAAGAGGCGGTCTAGGCAAAAAACGAGTGCACAAAAAAAAAATTGGTTCACTGAGAATGAACTACGTAGACTGAGCCCCTTAGCCTTTCTTGTAAAAGGGAACGTGGCGACCATATATGGTTCGGTCTAAACAATAAAAGGACGATTAAGTTTCCATGAAATATGTCACGATCAATAAAAAAAAGACATTTGAATTTCCATGAAATGTGTCTTGACTAATTTCTAAAATAATATTTCTTGTTCATTACAAGTTAAAAACTTCTTGATGAGTTCAAGCACGGTCTACCTCTTGACTCTGCTAACTGCTAAAAGATCTAAAATACAATAAAATGCCTAAATAAACTAATGTGTTTGCAAAATGGCAATAAGGGAATCCTAAGAAAAGATCTGTCGATCGTCATTCATTTGAGTCTTCTTTGGTCTTCTTCCCTTTTCCTCGGCCCGTCGAGTCTCTTCCTCTTTTTGTCTATGATGTCGGTATCCCTCATCCCGACCTCTCGGTATCCTCACCGGAGCCTCTACCAACCCCCGTGTCAATGAGTGCTCTCTCCCATCCCAGAGCACGAGTCCGCACCTCCTCCACTCCGAGCCTCGGGCCAAAGGAGCGACCTCGGACAACCTCTTGTACCGAGCCTCCATATCTCGGACCAAATCACCTTTGGCCCAGTTATGGCAACTCGCCTTAGCCTCGCCTCCTCGTAGTCCTACTGAAGTCGCCGCCTCCCAATAAAGCTCGACGTCTATCTGCTCCAAGATAACCTGAGTCGCTCCCATCTCCCTCTCGTACCATCCAAGTAGACAGTGGTCAAGATGGTGCTTTTCCTGCTCTGAAGATAGCCCTGGGTGGGAAAGCGATATGTCCAAGCCCTCGAGAAGAAAGAGAAGCTGGGCCGGATCTCTCATGTCCAATGACACCACCTCCATGGTCCGGATGTCCTCCCAATCACTCAAAGGCTCCCGTAAAGCCCCAAACCGCTCGGATACCAAGTGGTATGTAGAAGGATGACCAGCAGAATCCTCGGAACCCTCACAACATAAGACTCCCGAAATATCCTCCCGTCTCCGCAACCTCCAATGTGGTATCCACCAACGGATGTCCGAAGTGGATAGCCTAGCCATCATCGCCTCCCGCCTACCCCCGTTCCCGCCGCCTAGGCGCACCTCTCCGAGAAATCACCCAAGGGCACCGAGTCGGCAAAGCCCCGTGCAAAGCCCCGAGCTTCTCTATGCCACAGAGTCAACATAGCTGGACTCCTGGACCTCATGAAACGGTCTCCCGAGCCATCCAATCCGATCCCATGAAATGTCTCTCCCAAAACCAGCGGGACAATATCCTTCCCAGCCGCAGCCTCTCGACCATGTCCAAGAGGCCACTATGACAGATCCCCACGGACTCAGCGGAAGACAAAATAGAGAATACGCAGAGAATGAAAGCATCCATAGCCACCGTGGTCGCAGCCATATCCGGGAGACCCAAACCTCGCCCGGATATCGAAAGGTCAATCCTATCCGGGGCTACCATCATCCTCTTAGCCTCTCCCAAAGGAATCTCGCAAAAGATGCAAGCTTTACCGTCACTTGACGTCTCCGATCAGCGGAATAGATATAGCCTCGGTCTCGGGACCCCCAATCAAGGCTCAAGTCTTCGTGCGTTGGGACAATTTCGTTGTAAGAGAAGCAAGAAACATGTCTCCGGACGTCCCGAGAACTTTGCCGCGGCTCTCAACAGCTTCCCAATCGGGCGGGAGATCCCTCACATGCCATAAAGACTTGATCTTGAAGGAAGAATCAAGCAGTCCTTGTGATTTTGGAAGTTATGTCTCGCCCAAGATTGAAGACCGGATAGAAAATGGTCTCGCTTCCCTTTCGCAATCCGACGGGCTTCTCCATCGCAAAGTGTTCAAAGATGGTGCTTTTCGGTCCAAAATATGCTCTGGGAACAATTGGGACAAGTCTAGAGTGAAAATGAAATGAAATGGCCAAGCCTTGCTTTTATTCGTAAAATAACCGGCTCGTAACCGTTAGCCGCACGGCTTCATTTTCCCTCAAGGCCATGCCGCACGGCTACATTAGCCCTCTCGCAGAAAATTCTGCAAAGAACCAAGAGTTGCTGCCCAAGGGAGTTTTCACCCCACTTTTTCAACCAAAACCCTGCAGTACAAAAACATATCCAAGCCATTCAAGCATTTATATACCATTATAAATCATTTTGGCCCGGTTTTCACCCTCCCAATTCCAAGCAAAAAAAAATCGCCCCAAGGCTCAAATAATATGCAAATTGAAAAAGCATAAATTAGAAAAGTAAATAAAATGTAAATACAATATTTTCGCCCATCGGCGCCCTATAAATAAAGCAAAAAATAAACAAGGTGTGCATAAAAATTGTTTATTGTTTGTTTTTGTTCCAAATCTATCCTAGAGACCTCCTAGGCCTCGATTCTTCTTCCTCCTCATCGTCGCTCGCTCATAGATGCTAGCCTCCCTCATCAAGTCCTCTGGTCGCTCACGTCAGACAAATGGACATTATCGTGCCCATACTCGCCCCGGCCGCCAGAATGTCGCCATGGGTCCCCGCCCCGAGACATAGCATTGGAAGAGTACTCCGAGGCCGATGAGGTAGACGTCGTGCCCCGACGTGCCGTCTCGCGCCTGCTCCTGTGCATCCGCCGCCGCCTTCAAAGCGCAGCGTTTTCCTCGTAAGAGACCGGCACATGTCCTTCCAGCCCCTATTCTGCCCGACCACTTATCGTAAGTGCGAGCCGGAACCCGAGAAAGAAGAGAAAATCTGGAAATCTCAGAAAATTGCAAAAGCGTAAAATCAAAGCTAAAAAGGGAAAGACTCCTAAAAGTACACTTACAATTACTATCAGCTAAGGTGTACCGGGGCTCCCTAGCACGGGGACAGTATCCTCATCCTCCTCGGCACTCCATGGACCACATAGGACAAATGCGCAGGAGGGATCGGCGGGTCGCAAGAGGCTCATCCTCCCCATATCCCCGAGTGACCGCTAGCTTCACTAGCTTCGTGGCGTCCTCGTGTGCCGCTCCACAAACACAGCTGGGGCCAGAGGGGTGTCCATGTCAAAGTGCTCCTCCGCAGCCACGCCTGCCGGTACCTCGCTATCTCATCCTCCCGGCCAATCCCCGGGCCGCAGCATCCGTGGCCGAGGAGATCGAAGGAGTAATGGCGTCCAGACCAGGGGACATGGCCATGCCGCCTCGAGAAGCGGTCCCCCAAGTAAATGACATCACATGTCGCCCCACGAGCCACCTCCTCCACCCGTCACCTCGATGGCATCTCCCAAAGAAGATCTCTGATACCGCCCTGTGGTAGAAGTCCACTCCATCATGCCCATCCTCGTCTGACTGATCGGCCTCACCATTTTGTAGTCGAAGGTAATCCGGGTCTTCCCCGTGAATTTATCTCTCGCATCTCCTCCAAATAACCATAGCAGGGAAGATGGTGACATCACTTCTTTGCCGGTTCCAAGGGAAGAACCCGATCACCTCGCAAAACCAGCCTCGCATGTTCAAAACATCAAAAGGTCATTTTTCTCTTATAAAAGTCTCAAGACAGAAAAGAGAAAAGAGAACAGAAAGGAGACTACCTCAAGGGCAAAAGAAAAGCAAATTCATAGAAGCTGACCTTGTTACGCACCGTACATGTCCAACGAGAAGTAGAGCTCCGCCAATCCGGCCTCTCCCCAAGAGACCGTCCCTATCCCATCTACATCCTCCGAGAGTCGAGGAGGCAAGTCATAGCTATCGTCCAGAATTGGCATGGAGATGGTGATCGATAGCATCAACCATATGAATGCTCTAGCGCCGGCGGGCAAGGCCACATCATTAGGCAAAGAAAATTCTCCGCATGCTAGTCTCGGATCGCCACCTCGACATTCCGTGTCTCCATCCCCAGCCTCTTCGAATCCGCCAAACCCACCAAAGCCTCGAAACTCCTCAGCCGTAATATGGTCCCTCCAAGTCACGGGCCTCCCGGTGAACCGTAAGCCCGTAATAGCGGTGAAATCGGCAGAGTCACCGTCGCCTCTCCTATTTCCAGTGTGAAAGCTATGTGGTACCGTCCCACCGACAAACTCGTAAAGGGCCTGGACCAAGCCCTTGCTCTTAGAGGTGATGTGGACACCCCTACCGATAGCCTCTACAAATGCATCCAAGCCTGTGTAGCCTCACCACTGCTTGGGATTTGCCCCATCCTTCTCAAAATCTGGCATCCTCTGCCAAAGCTTGACCGCTATCTCCGACGGTCCTCTAGACTTGTTCTCCTGTAGACAAGCACATCAAAAGAAGCGTCAGTCCTTCATATCATTTCAAAAGCATGCATATGTTCAAAAGTGCACATGTTTTCAAAAGAAAAGCATTCATAAAAGTTTTTCTAGCATAACTTTTGCATCAAAAAAAAAAAAACGTGTCTTTCATCACTTGAAACGCGTCATTGCTTTCCTAAAGCACAAAATCACAATTTTTTTGCACATAAGCATTATTTTTCAAAAAAAAAAATGGCATGCATGAATCATTTTCATCTTCCAAAATCATGTTTTCTCATTGAAAATCAGAATTTTGACCTAGTTCTAGCACAAGGCAAGAACTCCGTCTCATATTTTGAAAAAATTCTTATTTCATTTTGCGAGAAAAAAGTGAGTCATTCTCATATTTTTTCATCAAATAAAATTGCACATGCATATTCTTAGCCTCATAGGTTGTTCATGCATCTCAAAATCATTCAAAAAAATCATTCAAAATCCTATAATTCGGGTCAAGCCCTAAATCATTCAAAATTCAAGCAAAATCATCGGATTTGAGCAAAATGAGAATGCTTACCCCAACCGATCGCGGGTTCGTTGATTTGTGCTCCCTTCTCCCCGGATAAAGCTCCGATGGAGGCGTAAGGAAGTCATACTTCCTCTCCGTCCTCACGAGCTCCTTCCTCCTCCTTCTTGCGGCCGCCGAGATGTTTCTCCTCGCTTGCCTTGGTATGGGATTGCCCTCCGGATCCATTTCAAATCAAAGGGAAGCAAAAGGATTGAAGAATTTCGAAATTCTCTCTCTCTTCTCTCTCTCTCGGCTGAAGTGGGCGGCAACAAATGCCCAATGCCCGTTCGAAACCTGATTTTAAATAATCTGGAAAAAACAGGTTTCTAGCCGTACGGCTTCTTTTTCTCCATCTCATGCCGGGCGGCTTCATTCGCTGCGAGCAGTAAATTACAATCTCGCTTCTCCGGACCTTCCACTTGGGCATGTAATTTCCGTTATCTTTTAACCAAGATAACATCTTTTGAAGTAAAATATCCCTTATCTCTTTAGCAATCAAGCTTCATTCCCGCCGCTCCGTTAATTCCGTTATAACGGGATAACACTAGGTGACAACCTCCAATTGTCGTAACTCTAAACTTGTGCTGCTACCTCTATCCGCCAATCAGTGACGTATGCCCAAGTCATTCCAACTTGTGCTACCTCTATCCGCGAATATCAGTGACGTATGCCCAAGGCTATTCCAATCTCAGGTTACTTCTATCCAATATGACGTATGCCCAGTCATTCCAACTTTCAGTTACCTCTATGACACTGGCGTGGTCCAGTGTGACGTATGCCCAAGTCATTCCAACTTGTGCTACCTCTATCCGCGAATAGTGAAGTATGCCCAAGTCATTCCAACTTGTGCTACCTCTATCCGCGAATAGTGACGTATGCCCAAGTCATTCCAACTTGTGCTACCTCTATCCGCGAATAGTGACGTATGCCCAAGTCATTCCAACTTGTGCTACCTCTATCCGCGAATAGTGACGTACGCCCAAGTCATTCCAACTTGTTGCTACCTCTATCCGCGAATAGTGAAGTATGCCCAAGTCATTCCAACTTGTGCTACCTCTATCCGCGAATAGTGGCAGTATGCCCCAAGTCATTCCAACTTGTGCTACCTCTATCCGCGAATAGTGAAGTATGCCCAAGTCATTCCAACTTGTGCTACCTCTATCCGATGAATATTGAAGTATGCCCAGTCATTCCAACTTGTGCTCACCTCTATCCCTTGAATAGTGACGTATGCCCAAGTCATTTCAACTTGTGCTACCTCTATCCGCGAATAGTGACGTATGCCCAAGTCATTTCAACTTGTGCCACCTCTATCCGCAAATAGTGATGTATGCCCAAGTCATTCCAATTTGTGCTACCACTATCCGCGAATAGTGACGTACGCTCAAGTTTCCCAACTTAAGTTACCTCTATCTCCGTCATAAAGAGATAGTGCCGTAAACTCTAGCTTCCTCAGGTGACAGCCTCCGAATTGTCAAAATCTCAAGGATCCTAGACATCGTTCCTAACTATCTAGTGATGCTTGAACTACGATCAAGGCTTGATTCCTCCGGGATACGTAGGTAGCCTTTCATAAAAGGTCCAGCCATTCGACCACTTTGGTCACCCTGTTCCTTTGTCACTCCTCAGTGATAAAGCGCCCCCTCATAAAAGTTCAAATATTCGACCACCGGTCACTCCTAGCATATCCCCGGTAGGATCATTTGCTTGACCTCCTAGGTCATTTTCTCAGAAGAGACCGGTTTCTCTTCTTCCTCCCCTGGCGGATCCTAATTCCGAACTACGGCTGGCTTGATTCCTCCGGGATACGTAGGTAGCCTTCCAAAAGGTTCAGCCACTTGACCACCTTGGTCACCCAATCCGTCTCGGCATTCGCCGAGATCGGATCCTTTTCTATCGACAACCCCACTCGCCTTGCAAGTGACGTTGCCGAGGGCTTCGTAAGTACCCAAATCGCTCATGCCTTCCGGTTAATTTTCCCGACATTTCGGTAAATTTTCCGGTAATTCCCCGGACCTTCCTAGTGTTCCGGAAATGTCCCTTGAACAAATTCAAATCTAAATTAGGGCTGTAAGGAGCCTTCCTAATTAAGAAAACACGTTTTTCTTAATTAGGGGGAAGCTTCTAGAATGATGCCACCTTGCATGGTTCTAGAATGCTGAGTCACAATGGATAAGACCGCACGGCCTCATTTGCAAAGAGCCTGCAGCCGCACGGCTTCATTAGCCTTATCCAGACTGCCTATAAATAGAGCCCTCCTCTACCCATTTTAATCATCAACAAGAAGCATAATACTCTCATAATACGAAGAAGATCCCCCAAGGAGCTGCTGGAAGTTCAAGAAGGCGAAGAAGAAGCTCAAGAAGCCATCTCCCTCCTCCTTGAAGACCCAAGAAGAACCTCTCCTCCTAGCTCCGTCCGAAGAAGCGAAGAAAACGATTGGTAACCTCGCACGCCCTAACCTTGCATTTTAATTGATATACTTGCTCATTGCATTCATATATCTTGCTTGGGACTTGGCATTTATTCATAAAGATCATATCTTTATCACCCCCTTCCCCCTTTGCATGCATTAAGACCTCATTTGTCATAAAAATGTAGTTTTTTTTCATAAAGGTGCATCCTTTGCACCTAAAATCCCTATTTTTCAATAAAAATGTTATCTTTATGCATCATTTGCATATAAAGATCAAATCTTTTTCAATAAAAATGCATCCTTTGCATCAAAACCCCCTTTTTCAATGCATCATTTGCATAAAAATCAAATCTTTATGCATCATTTGCATAAAGATCATTTCTTTCAATCAAAAAGCATCATTTGCAACCTAAAAATGTCATCTTTTCATTAAAGATTCATTTTTTCATCATGCATTTCCCCTTTCCCCCAACCTTGGAACGAACCGGTGTAAAAGTTCTCATCTTTGCATCGTTCCTTCCATTAAAGGTTCATGATTTCTTTAGGAAAAGGATAACCTTGAACCCTATATCTCCAATAATCGCTTAAGAATGAGTATGAAGCCTCTATACGAGCTCGACCGTCTTAAAGCGTAGGATTGATGGGCTAAGGACATTCCTTCCTAAAGAACCCCATCTTTGACCCAAAAGAGAGTCATTCTCTCGATCATGCAAGTCCCGAGGGTCCCGAGGTTTAAAATGCGATGATCATAAGTCATAAGATGAGGACGGGATCATAATCCCAAATACATAAATTCCAAGGAATCCCGAGCGACAACCAACAAATGGTTTGTACGTCCGGAAGACAACTTGGGACATTCCCCCCTTTATTTTCAAACACATGCACACAAAGAAAGCACGCAAGCAAACACGATCAATGAAATCTAGGGAGACTTGCTCCGGCAAGGCACCTTGGGTGAACGCCAAACGTTCTTCCCAAGGGGTAACTTAACCTCCGAACCCATAAAACCTTTTTTTCAAAGTTTTGAGGTAATCAAAATGGCGTGGCGACTCCGTTTTTCAAATAACTCGGATGTCTTCAAACTCGCGTGAATTCCAATAAACACAAAATTTTGGGCACACATTCACACCTGGTGACATATATCACTGAAGATTGGCTCTGAGCCCCATTTAGCAAGTCGCTCGATCGTAATGGCAGGTATCTCAGCAGCGTCTGCAGCTGCGGCTCGCATGACTTGGAGGGAGGTTTGGTCGCCAATGTCCATAAGATCGTCTTTGAGCTTGGCCACGTCAGCATTAAGAGAGGTTATTTCAGCGACTTTGCCCATCATCTCTTCCCGCAGTTTAGCTATCTCGCCTTGGAAGAATTGAGTGTCAGCGGCATGAGTCTCCTTTAGAGTCTCATTCTCGCTCAGAAGTTTGGCGGCTTTTTCGTTGGCAGAAGTGAGTTCAGTAGTAGCCTTGTCAAGGTTGGTGTTGGCGGCATTGAGCTCGGTGTTGACGGTCTCGAACTGATTTCGAGAAGCGACTAAGTCAGTCTTCAATTTATCTCGCTCCCCCTCTAATTTGGTGATTGTTGCATCTCGCCTACCAACTCTGCCGCGAAGGAGGTCTTTGTCTCTTTTCAAGATTTGGCGGGACAGAAACCGGCGGAACATTACCTTCTTTAGATGGAAGAACTTGGGCAGTTGGAAGAGTTTCAGTAGATGAAGGATCCTGATTAACGACTAGAGTAGAGGGAATAGCTTCTTGGGTGGCAGTGGCGACATTGGTTTGAACTGAGGCAATCCTTTTTTGGCGCTTGGCTCTGGTTCCTGGATTGTTGGGTTTAGCTCTGTCTTTGGAAGAACCTTGGGACTTTTCCAAGGCAATTTCCTCTGTATCTTTGCCATCAAGAGATAAAGGCAAGGGAAGATTAGCGGGAAGGAGGCTGAGGGCAGTATCGCGGTGTCGGGCGAAGTCGCTTCATTCTCCCCGTTCATTTCCAAGTTGGCGTGTTGGCGACTCTCCATTGATTTGGCTTGGTGATCTGAAAACAAAGAGAAAGAAAGTTAAGAGTTAGAATCATTCAAATGTGAGTTAAAAAGAAAAGAAGGATAAGGTTAGAGAAAATACATACAAAGAACAGTATTCATTGCGGTGCAATGGCGAGTACCCTTGCACGATTGACACTCATGAGCATATTTGTTATCCGTGTGTCGCTCCCATCCATCAAAATAAACGTAGCTGATTGGAATCCGAGGTGGGGCAAGAGGTACGTTGTCGGCGATACCGACTTGGTCAAGTAGTTCTCTATTCCGCAAAATACTCCTCTAAGAAATAAGAGGTTGGGGTGTATCAGCAGGAGAATCTGCGGGAAGGGCAACTAAAGAGCGAATAGCGGCAATAAGGGCGTTGTCGCCCACAACAGAAGCATCTTTACTCTCAACTTGGGGTTTGATAGGATAGAGATCAGCGGGATGAGACCACCCTATGCGAGAGACAATGAAAAGTGGGTCGTCCATCCAGTCATGAACTTTGGTGGGCAAAGGAGTAAGGACTTTTGGGCCTTGTTGGTATTGAAGAGATAGGCGGGTTTCTTCTATCCCGCTCTCGAGTTTGTTGGTTTGTTTGTACCCTTTAAATAAAGTAACTAGAGAAGTGAACGTGGGTTCCTTTCTCAGAGCACGACATATGGTGATAAAAACAGTAATTATCCTTATTGCATTAGGATGAATTTCAGTAATCATGGCTTGGGCTTTATAGAGAACTTCACAAAGAAAAGGATCGAGGGGAATCCTAAGGCCAGCTTTGAGCTGTGAAGGAAAAACAACTATGCCATCTCACATTTC
Organism: Adenophora triphylla var. japonica; assembly: GCA_022495995.1. Taxonomy (NCBI): domain Eukaryota; kingdom Viridiplantae; phylum Streptophyta; class Magnoliopsida; order Asterales; family Campanulaceae; genus Adenophora; species Adenophora triphylla. Next base: position 203,095 of record JAFEMH010004022.1, on the reverse strand, counting down.
TCTCAGATGGGCGAGGGAAGTGTCTCCTTGATAATCAGAAATGCGATAAAGGGAGGGATCAATGTTGTATAGGGTATGCCAAGTGGTGAGGGGATTAGGAATGAGAGAATTTGTATCAGGAGCGAGAGAGGATCCCACCTCAGCATGAGCGGGATTAATGAAGATGTTACCTTCGCTTCAAGTTCGATTTTGGACCCCCGTAAAGGGGGATTGCTGGTTGTTGCAGCAGGAGAAGAAGTCGCTTGAGCTGCCATCTCGCTGGAACCACTGGAAGAAGAAGAAGAAAGGACAGATTTATAATGCGTCCTACGTTTAGAAAAGGGATCAGCGACACAGTGGGATTAAGATGAGTCGCTTAAGTTGAGGTCATATTTATTTTTGATGAATCGGACTAATTCCTTGTGAGAAGTAAAAATATGGGACATAGGGGCTGAAAGAGGGAGGAAAAAATGACCTTGGATCTCAAGGGAATCAATTAATGAAGGATCTACCCGCTTTCAACCATCATCCTAGCTATGTCGGCCTTGGGCAATCTCGCCCAAGTAGTTCGCAGCGTCCGTATAAGCGCCCGAAACTTGACACCTACCATATCTAACCCGCCTAGAGCAATTCTTGTATCTCGCCATAAAGGGTAATTTCGGAACAAAATTGAAAGGACGAATAAAGGGAATAACAAGACTCAAACAATTGGGCAAAAGTGAAAAGATCAAAATATGGGGGTTTAGAGAATATGAAGGGTTTTGGGAAAGTTGCCTGGTAAAATGAAGAACGGCCGGAGAAGACGAAGAATTGCCGGAGAATGTGAACGGAAATCGGAGGAACAAAGAATGAGACTCCAAAATCAGCTTCAAAGGGCGAATAGAGTACGGAATGGGATTTGGGAAGTAATTTTCTGATCAAATCTTGGAAAGAACGGTGGAAACAGGAAAAGAGTTCGTCGGAATCAAGGTTTGAGTTCGCCGGAGTTTTGGAAGGTTCAGGAAAAAGTAGAGTGTAAAAGTGAAATTGAGAAGAGAAATGGGTATATATATGAGAGAAGAATTTGGGAAATTGATTGATGTGACAGTTAAAATGAATATTTTTAAATTTTCCCTCTTATTTGGCACGGATCCCAAATGACGGCACATTCAATTTTAGGGGCTCGCCATGAAGATGACACGTTTTTAAGTAGGGTTTGTTCAGAATTTAGGCTTCTTGAAGAAGGAATTGTAGGCCTTGGAAAGCGAGATAGTGAACATCAAGTTTTTGGCGAGACCATAAATGAATCTCGCCTCAAACTTAGGGGCTTCTGATGCTGCCCAAAAATAGTAGTTGGGTTTGGGCCAATTGTATAAGTGGGAAATGATCAAGCAGGACCAAAGTAAGCCAAGGCCCAAGAAGAATATAGGGATAAAGGTAGCCCAATTGGGGTTCGAGGGAAACTGTGTCGGGAGGTGACCCTATAAGATCAATTAAAGAGAAAACCCAAGATATAGAATATACGAGATATTGGTTACTGAGTGGCGGGATAATGAAGCAAGCCGGCAAAATAATGATGTGAGATGAGAGGCGAGATATTATGTCGAGGCGACACAGTACTCAGTTACCCGTATCCAGCGAGAGACAAATCTAATGAAAGCGACTCACAAGAGGCGGCATATAAATATCTACGAAATGGGACCCATAAAACGGTTGGGCATTGGGAAAAGTGATCACGTGGTAAGAGTTTATTCTTTTTGCTAACCAATGGAGTGAGGACACGTGGAATGAGGCATGGAACGTGAGGATAGCACGTGAGAGGCACGAGGAAAGGAGTATATATATGGGGGAAAGTCTTCATTGCCAAGGTACGTTCAACACACTCACCCACAAACACCATTCCTTACTGTTCTGATTTCCAACCTTAAGCAAACACTTATCCTCACACCGGAGGGGCTTACGCCGGAGTCGCCCCCGGCTTAGTTGACGTTTGTGTCTGTGCAAATTCGAAGAAGGAGCCGGAGCTATCCTATTCCGACTACAACGGTCGTGTTGCCGCTGAGGAAATTCCTGGCAACATCAAATTCCTTCTTCAAGAAGCCTAAATTCTGAACAAACCCTACTTAAAATCGTGTCATCTTCATGGCGAGCCCCTAAAATTGAATGTGCCGTCATTTGGGATCTGTGCCAAATAAGAGGGAAAATTTAAAATTTTTCATTTTAACTGTCACATCAATCAATTTCCCAAATTCTTCTCTCATATATATACCCATTTCTCTTCTCAATTTCACTTTTACACTCTACTTTTACCTGAACCATCCAAAACTCCGGCGAACTCAAACCTTGATTCCAACGAACTCTCTTCCTGTTTCCACCGTTCTTTCCAAGATTTGATCAGAAAATTACTTCCCAAATCCCATTCCGTACTCTATTCGCCCTTTGAAGCTGATTTTGGAGTCTCATTCTTTGTTCCTCCGGTTTCCGTTCACATTCTCCGGCAATTCTTCGTCTTCTCCGGCCGTTCTTCATTTTACCAGGTAACTTTCCCAAAACCCTTCATATTCTCTAAACCCCCATATTTTGATCTTTTCACTTTTGCCCAATTGTTTGAGTCTTGTTATTCCCTTTATTCGTCCTTTCAATTTTGTTCCGAAATTACCCTTTATGGCGAGATACAAGAATTGCTCTAGGAGGGTTAGATATGGTAGGTGTCAAGTTTCAGGCGGCTTATACAGACGCCTGCGAACTACTTGGGAGAGATTGCCCAAGGCCGATATAGCTAGGATGATGGTTGAAAACTGGGTAGATCCTTCATTAATTGATTCCCTTGAGATCCAAGGTCATTTTTTCCTCCCTCTTTCAGCCCCTATGTCCCATATTTTTACTTCTCACAAGGAATTAGTCCGATTCATCAAAAATAAATATGACCTCAACTTAAGCGACTCATCTGAATCCCACTGTGTCGCTGATCCCTTTTCTAAACGTAGGACGCATTATAAATCTGTCCTTTCTTCTTCTTCTTCCAGTGGTTCCAGCGAGATGGCCGATCAAGCGACTTCTTCTCCTGCTGCAACAACCAGCAATCCCCCTTCTACAGGGGTCCAAAATCTGAACTTGACTGAAGGTAACATCTTCATTAATCCCGCTCATGCTGAGGCGGGATCCTCTCTCGCTCCTGATACAAGTTCTCTCATTCCTAATCCCCTCACCACTTGGCATACCCTATACAACATTGATCCCTCCCTTTATCGCATTTCTGATTATCAAGGAGACACTTCCCTCGCCCATCTGAGAGAAATGCGAGATGGCATAGTTGTTTTTCCTTCACAGCTCAAAGCTGGCCTTAGGATTCCCCTTGATCCTTTTCTTTGTGAAGTTCTCTATAAAGCCCAAGCCATGATTACTGAAATTCATCCTAATGCAATAAGGATAATTACTGTTTTTATCACCATATGTCGTGCTCTGAGAAAGGAACCCACGGTCACTTCTCTAGTTACTTTATTTAAAGGGTACAAACAAACCAACAAACTCGAGAGCGGGATAGAAGAAACCCGCCTATCTCTTCAATACCAACGAGGCCCAAAAGTCCTTACTCCTTTGCCCACCAAAGTTCATGACTGGATGGACGACCCACTTTTCATTGTCTCTCGCATAGGGTGGTCTCATCCCGCTGATCTCTATCCTATCAAACCCCAAGTTGAGACTAAAGATGCTTCTGTTGTGGGCGACAACGCCCTTATTGCCGCTATTCGATCTTTAGTTGCCCTTCCCGCAGATTCTCCCGCTGATACACCCCAACCTCTTATTTCTTGGAGGGGTATTTTGCGAAATAGAGAACTACTTGACCAAGTCGGTATCGCCGACAACGTACCTCTTGCCCCACCTCGAATTCCAATCAGCTACGTTTATTTTGATGGATGGGAGCGGCACACGGATAACAAATATTCTCATGAGTGTCAATCGTGCAAGGGTACTCGCCATTGCACCGCAATGAATACTGTTCTTTGTATGTATTTTCTCTAACCTTATCCTTCTTTTCTTTTTAACTCACATTTGAATGATTCTAACTCTTAACTTTCTTTCTCTTTGTTTTCAGATCACCAAGCCAAATCAATGGAGAGTCGCCAAAACGCCAACTTGGAAATGAACAGGAGAATGAAGCGACTCGCCAGCACCCGCGATACTGCCCTCAGCCTCCTTCCCGCTAATCTTCCCTTGCCTTTATCTCTTGATGGCAAAGATGCAGAGGAAATTGCCTTGGAAAAGGCCCAAGGTTCTTCCAAAGCCAGAGCTAAACCCAACAATCCAGGAACCAGAGCCAAGCGCCAAAAAAGGATTGCCTCAGTTCAAACCAATGTCGCCACTGCTACCCAAGAAGCTATTCCCTCTACTCCAGTCGTTAATCAGGATCCTTCATCTACTGAAACTCTTCCAACTGCCCAAGTTCTTCCATCTAAAGAAGGTAATGTTCCGTCGGTTTCTGTCCCGCCAATTTTTATCTTGCCATCTAATGATGTCCCTGTTGAAGAAAACGTTAACATTCCTCCTTCTGAGGCTGTCCAAACAAACTCTCCCGCGCCTGTTGGCGATGCAACAGAGCCCATTCAAAATGACGATCCTCCTCCTCCTCAAGATATGGAATTTTGCGACCTAGAAAATGTTTCTAACTCGCCTCCTACTCCATGCGACCCATAAACTTCCTCAGCTCTTCCAACTCCTAGCTGGCTTCAGGAAAATTTTGAGAAGCCCACTGATTTTAATGGGCTCTATGAACTGTGCAAAGAAGCTGCCAATGTCCCTCGCTTGACGGGATTGATTAACGAAGTTCGCGGTGTTGATGAGTGCTTAATTGGCAGTTCTGCTCTGATTCGTGCTAGCGATCCCATCCAAGTCCAGCGAGTAATGGATATGGATATAGACCATGCTGCTTGCCAGGCTGGGATTTACTACTCAATGGTATGTCACTCTTCCCTTTATCCAATTTGTTATTTTATTCCTTTTGGCTTTAATCTTAACTTTTTCATGTAGCTTGGAGCTTCTATTATTGGCATCAATGACAAGAACCATCAACTTGCCAAGGACGTGACGCGGTTAGAAAACTCTAACCAAATCTTGAAAAGAGACAAAGACCTCCTTCGCGGCAGAGTTGGTAGGCGAGATGCAACAATCACCAAATTAGAGGGGGAGCGAGATAAATTGAAGACTGACTTAGTCGCTTCTCGAAATCAGTTCGAGACCGTCAACACCGAGCTCAATGCCGCCAACACCAACCTTGACAAGGCTACTACTGAACTCACTTCTGCCAACGAAAAAGCCGCCAAACTTCTGAGCGAGAATGAGACTCTAAAGGAGACTCATGCCGCTGACATTCAATTCTTCCAAGGCGAGATAGCTAAACTGCGGGAAGAGATGATGGGCAAAGTCGCTGAAATAACCTCTCTTAATGCTGACGTGGCCAAGCTCAAAGACGATCTTATGGACATTGGCGACCAAATCTCCCTCCAAGTCATGCGAGCCGCAGCTGGAGACGCTGCTGAGATACCTGCCATTACGATCGAGCGACTTGCCAAATGGGGCACAGAGCCAATCTTCAGTGATATATGTCACCTGGGTCATCCTTTAGTTCCATATTTAGCTGATGAACTCAAAGATCTGGCGGAGGAAGATGCACTGTTGGGTAAGTCGCCTTGGAATCCCCCTTCTGCTCATTCTCCCAATGTTCTTGCCCTATGAAATAATCAATTGGAACATAAACATCAACTCTTGGATGATGCCAATGCCCTTTCTCTTGCGGCCTCCAGCTCCGCTCAGCCCGCACCAGCTGATGAACCAACAACTGATACTTGATTCTGCTCTAGTACTTAATTTCTTCTGATAACCTTTTGTAACTTGCCTTGGTGGCTAAACAATTTTAATTTCTTTTATTTGGGCCTGCGTGCCTTTTAAACAATGTGTATTATTCGCGGCCTTCGTGCTTGCCTTTATGTTTTATTTGCTTGTTTCATCATTTCTATCTTGCTTTTGCTATTTTGTTTTGATAGTTCATCAAAATCATTATTTTGCATAACAGGTACCCCATACTTATACTCCCATCGAAAAAGTGAAGTCGTCTTTAGGCCACTTTACTTATAGTGCATACAATGCGACTCACATTGTCGCCGATCTTTGTTTCTTTTTGCTTCTTTCTTGCTTTTTTCGTGATTCTTACTTAGAATAATTTCCTTACTTTGTGCCTCCACATCTTTATTTGCCTTCAGACAAAATATACCTTTCTTTCTTAATTTATGTCTTTTCATACTCCTCCAAACGAGATACATTCACTTCCCTTTTCACGACATCTTTACCTGCCATCTAGGCGAGATGTGCTTCCTTTCATACATGTCGCATCTTTACATGCCATTTAGGTGAGAGGGGTTTATTTCTCGTTTATAGTCTGTGGACTTTCTCATTTATAGTCGCCATAGACTTTCTTTTCTATAGTCCTTAGACTTTTCATTTTATAGTCCATAAGCTCTCATTTTTATAGTCCGTAGACTCTCATTTTTATAGTCCGTAGACTCTCATTTTTATAGTCGCATCCATATACATGCCATACAGGCGAGATGGGACTTTTCTTGTTTATAGTCGCATCCATATACATGCCATACATGCGAGATGGGACTTTTCTTGTTTATAGTTGCATCCATATACATGCCATACAGGCAAGCGAGATGGGACTTTCATTCCTGTTTATAGTCGCATCCATATACATGCCATACAGGCGAGATGGGACTTTCCTTGTTTATAGTCGCATCCATATACATGCCATACAGGCGAGATGGGACTTTCATTCCTGTTTATAGTCGCATCCATATACATGCCATACAGGCGAGATGGGACTTTCATTCCTGTTTATAGTCCGGAGACTTTCCTTTTTATAGTCCGGGGACTTTCTTTTTTGTAGTCCGGAGACTTTCTTTCACATGATACTTTGCGACTTACTTTTCTTTTCTCTTTTTCTTCATCAATTTGTTTCAACAATTCATCAAAATTGTTTTAATAATTCATCAAAAAACTCTTTGCCTTCTTAACTTTGGCGAGATATCCTTATATACAAATACTCCCATCGAAAAAGTGAAGTTGTCTTTAGGCAACTTTACTCCTAGCGACTTACTTTTATGCTTTTGACGACATGTCCCATAGACATTATTACTAGACAACATTCGATAAAAGCAAAATAAACTTAGATCGTAGGCTTTCATACTTTTATTTCTTTACTTTCATTTTAGAATTTTCAAGATGTATATAATTTTCATTCATAACACTATCACTTCAAAGCATGCATAATTTTCATTCATAAATGGAAAACTCCATATATTCATAATATTCAGATTTTCATACTATTTTAATAAGCATACTATTAAATAAATAAATTACTTCTTACTTCTTTGATGATATCGCTTAAAGCATTCTCCACATGTTGTCTCGCGCCTTCCATGTGTTCACCGCCATTCCACTTTCTTTCTTTCCACCATGATATTCCTTCTCCTTCTCAATGTCGCTTTCACCCCAATTGTCGCCACCTTGTGGTAGAACTTCAATTGCTTCCACCTCCATCTTTTCATATTTGTCATCCTCAAATTCAACTATTTCCTCGATTCTTGGCTCTTTCGTTTTGACAAACTTAACCAATCTTGATCCTTCCATTTTGGGATGAATTGCCCCCTGATTCTCCAAAATTTCTTCATATTTCTCCTCAACCATCTTTCCATCAATATTCCGCATATTACTCATTTTTCGCAGCCCTTCCTCCTCCAAGTCAGTGACCATATTGACTTTCGCATCTCGGATTGCCAAAGCTGTTGAAAGCGAACTAGAACTTGCCCTTGCCGCCGTTTGGATCTCGATCTTCTTCTGAATTACTTCTTTGACTTCACTTTTCAAACAAGCTATTCCTTTCGGAGTGGGGAATTTGACTCGTTGATGCGGGATAGACACGACCATCTCGAAAGTCTACATAAAGGGAATACCTACGATGGCGTTGTATGGCGACACTAGGTCTATCACCATGAACTCTACCGTACAGGTTCTCGCCTTTTCGTCCTCTCCTATCTCTACCGCCAGCGAAATTGTTCCCTTGACCCGCACTGTATGGTTCGTAAACCCTTCCAAAAATCCTTTGTACGGTACCAGATTAGCTTCTGTATATTTCATTTTCTTAAAAGCTTCATAGTATAGGATGTTGCGACTTGCTCCTGAGTCTACCAACACTCTGTGTAGTATATTGTTTCCTGGAGCACTTGTAATCACTACGGGTTGACATTCATGGCTGGGCGTTAAAGCTAATTCTCGCCTTAAGAAGCTAATGATCCTCTCTTCACTTGGAGGGTAAGCGGGAATATGGCAGGTATGCGATAGTGACATGATCTGATTACTTAGACAGGTGATACTAGCTGGCTCATGAATTACCAGTATTTCATTCCTCTCGCCATTTCCTCCTTGAGTCGCCACATTCTGTTCCTGCCATACATATTCTTGCAACTCCCCCCGGTCAATTTTACCTTGGATCACCTTTTTCAAGTTATAACACTCATCAGTCTCATGCCCTCTGTCTCTGTGATAGTTACAATACTGGTTCAAGTTTCTTCTTCCTCTGTCTGTCATTTCGAAAGCCGCTGGCAACTCCACCGCCCTCAAAATCTCGCTTGGCCTTGCGTTTAACCTTGTGAATCTAATAATTCTTCCGTTGCCGCGACCACCAGTGAGGCCTCCACCTCTTCCTCCAACCCGATTTCCTCGCCCTCCACCGCGAGTTGCATTATCATCCTTGACATACTCAATTCTGTCTTTAACATTCTTTCTTGCTGTGCCAGATGTTCCTTCTTCAATATCTTCCCCACCGTAGTATGCCTTAACTCGCTCATGCAACTCACTTAAAGTTGCGGGCAGTCTCATCCTCAACTCTCTTTTAAAAGCTTCTGACACTAGGCCCGACATATACATCATTATTGCGTACTTGGGCTCTATCTCAAAAATTAGGTTGGCAATCAACAAAAACCTGTTGGTGTAAGTTATCAGAACTTCTCCCCCTTTTTGTTTAATTCACATTAACTCCTGCAATACCACAGGCTGAGTTCCCACTGCCCCAAATCTCGACAAAAACTTCCGCTTAAAATCTTGATACCCCACAATAGAGTTGGCGGGCTGCTGCGTGAACCACTCCAACACTTGTTGCTCCAAAGTGCTAGCAAAAGTTTTACACAACAATGCATCGTCTTTGGTTAATATGGTCATTGTAACTTCAAAGCCTGCGACATGAGTCCTGGCCGTGGTAACACCCGCATATTTAGACAATGTTGGCAAACGAAACTCCGGAGCGGGCTCAGACTCTTGAATGTATTTGGCAAATGGAGCGACGAAAGAATCTTTCTCGCTATCGACTATACCGCCTTTTTCTAATTCTGTCAATCTCTTTACCATTTCAGCCATCTGCTTTGTTATTCCGTCTTCTTCCCCGAAGCGACTTACTCCTACGCCCTTTCCTTTATCTATCTGTCTGGATCTCTCGCCTTCTTTAGAAATCTTCAACTCTTGCTCTCCAAACCCTTCTTCGTTTGCAGCGGTATCCTCTTCCTCATTTTCACAATAGAACGACGATACTTGCGAAGTGTGCGGCCAATGGTACACCTTAATTTTCCCCCCGTTCTCCATGTATTCTCCCGCCTTTCGCTTTTGCGGCCCATCAAGTCTAGCCTCGGTCTCTTTCATTTTTTCAGGTTTGGCCTCTTTCTGCCGCTCACCATCATCCACAACGATCACATCCTTGTTTGCTCCCTTATTTAATTCCTCTGTCGCCTTCAATAAGCCCTGCGGAATGGGGGTTGGCTTCTTCTTCATGACCATCAATCGTTTGTTATTTTCCAACAATTGTAAGATTAAATTGTTGTGAATCCTCAAACTTTCCTCTTCATTTTCCATTTCCTCCTCTGGTGGTGGCGGCGTTACATTTCTTTCTTTCTCGCCTCCTGCATCTCCCTCTCTCTCTCTTCAGGGATAATTTGCTGCGAGGAAGCAGTATCTCTCGCTCCACCAGCTCCCATATTACCCAAACTTGACATTGGCGAGATAAGGTTCCTTCCTGCCATTGTCTTCTGTCCCACTATATTTTTCTCAGGTGTTGTCATCACTTTTCTCACACGTAATCAAAAATGAAGAAACCACACTTTGAAGATCTGCAAATCTTATGAAGATTTGAAGATTTGAACCCAGAAACTAAGAAACTACTTCCAAATATTTGAACAATTGTTCAACACCAAATTATCACTAAAACGTCAAACTCCACACTAACCAAAAAATCAAATGAACCTCTCAAAGCCCAGAGACATCAAAATCCTTCAACCAACAAATTCAAACAATCGCTCCAATCAACCTTCACGAATTCCCAAAAATCCAAATCCACCCAGATTCACACTTCTATACCGAAAATTTGCACCCCAAACAATATCAAAAACTACGCAAACTTCAATCAACTAAGCTATCAACTAGTAATTGATTTAGCACTATATGAATGACAACCAACTTTAAATCAAAAACAAGCTTACTAACTATGAACAACACCAAAATCAAATCGCCCAAAAACACCAATCCTCCAGATCTACCAAACCGCAACCAACTTACCAAACTACCGCCGGCCACCTTCAAACGACGAAGAGAAATCAGGTCCCGGCAACGGAACCAATTGATGTTGCCAGGAATTTCCTCAGTGGCAACACGACCGTTGTATTCGGAATAGGATAGCTCCGGCTCCTTCTTCGAATCTACACAGACACAAACGTCAACTAAGCCGGGGGCGACTCCGGCGTAAGCCCCTCCGGCGTGAGTATAAGTGTTTGCTTAAGGTTGGAAATCAGAACAGTAAGGAAAGGTGTTTGTGGGTGAGTGTGTTGAACGTACCTTGGCAATGAAGACTTCCCCCCATATATATACTCCTTTCCTCGTGCCTCTCACGTGCTATCCTCACGTTCCATGCCTCATTCCACGTGTCCTCACTCCATTGGTTAGCAAAAAGAATAAACTCTCAACACGTGATCACTTTTCCCAATGCCCAACCGTTTTATGGGTCCCATTTCGTAGATATTTATATGCCGCCTCTTATGAGTCGCTTCCATTAGATTTGTCTCTCGCTGGACACGGGTAACTGAGTACTGTGTCGCCTCGACATAATATCTCGCCTCTCATCTCACATCATTATTTCGTCGGCTTGCTTCATTATCCCGCCACTCAGTAACCAATATCTCGTATATTCTATACCTTGGGCTTTCTCTTTAATTGATCTTATTGGGTCATCTCTCGACATAGTTTTCCTCGAACCCCAATTGGGCTACCTTTATCCCTATATTCTTCTTGGGCCTTGACTCACTTTAGTCCTGCTTGATCATTTCCCACTTATACAATTGGCCCAAACCCAACTACTATTTTTGGGCAGCATCAGTTATTCAACCTTGTGACATTATCGAATACCCCCGCAATATTAAGCTCACCCAAAAAAGTTATCCCTTTGTACCAAATACACCACCACTATTCCTATTTTACCCAATAAACCCCTAAATCTTCACCTACCTAATTGGGAACAGTTTCAGCCTAGCCATCGTTGGAAGCATGAACCTCCACGCATCCACCTCCAACTTATCCAAAAACAATTCCACTTCCTTCCCACCACCGCCACTGCATCTTACCACAATCTGCGTAACCCAGGAAGCATCTCCATCGCGTGGGCCCTAACTTTCGACGCTGCCACCATCACCATCGTCTCCCTGTAGCGTTGTGAGAAGAATTTTATCTTTTGAGTCGCCACCTATATTATTCGTTTGGAGAACATAGAAAAACCATTTTGAAAGAGATTTGGGTTCGGGGCTTAGGTTATGGAATGGGTAGGTCAAGGAGCATCCATTCCACCCAATCTGGAGATCAGTCTTGCTAAAGAAAAGAGAGGTTTTCAATCTTTATAATATATATATAATTAAAGAAAACAAGTAAACCCTAATCAATTTCTTGATTAGGAATGTCGGATTGTATGCTTCGAGATCGCCTCCCTTGACTGAAGGGACTCTAGGCTAATCCTTTTGATGGGATTACACTACTCTAAAATCAATAGAGGGGTTGAGAAGAGAAACGAAAGTTAAAGGATGATTACCTTTTTTGAGAAGGGATTCGGACAGAGTTTCGACTCAAGTTTAGAGTTGAAACTTGATACGGACAGAGCTTCGCCTCGATCCTTGATTTGGATCTTGATGCGGACGGAGCTTCGCCTTGGTCCTTTGATTCGGGCTTCGATGTTTGTTAATCAACAAGGTTGATGAACAAACTTTAGGAGTTGTTTGTGAGTGATTTGAAGGAGTCTTTCGTGGAAAGAAACCAACAAAATGTGTGTTGTGTGTTTTCTTGATCAAGGATCAGAATTGTCGAACTCTAAAACACTGAAAGTCATCCAGTATTTATAGGAGGTTGGAGAGGTGAAGGTGGAGAGGTAAAATCCCCTAGGAAGGTTCCAGAACTCAGTTCTGATTGGATACCCGAATTGATAAGGTTTTATCCAGAAAGAGAGTTTGAAACGGAGAAGGAGAGTGATTCTGCACATCTTGTCGAGGGGTTGTCTCGCGCGAGACACGCTATTTCGCGCGAGATAACTAGTCAAATGACCATTTTGTCCTCTTCAGTTGTTCCGTTAGTCAGTTAGGTCCAAAACTAATGAGGTTAGTTAGAAACTTAACGAAGCACGACGAAACTGATATGCTTTCATCAAAACATAAAAGAGAGATGAAGAGTAGTGTAATAATGAAATTATGAGTTCAGAATGGGGTGTCTACACTCCCCCGTCTCTGCATCGAACTGAAGATAATCAACATTATACTCAATGAATACGTTGCCTGCAGGCCCGGCCCAGAGGCAAGGAATGTGAGTATCCAGCCTAGGGCCACCAAAAATACTAGTATAATTAGGGCCACGAAATGTAACAAAACAGTACCTCTCCCAGTGGTTAAGGGCCTCCTCTAAGCTGCCAGGCCACCAGGGATTAAACCATATCATCCTCACTTTTGATATTTTTACCCAATTCTTTTTATTTGGGTTTTGTAATGAAGGACTACCTAAAGACTTGGCCTAGGGCCTCATTTGCAACAGGGCGGCCCTGGTCACCTGAGATGAGATCGGGAACTCAAGAAGCTTGCTGAAAACATGAGGTCGCCACCGGAGCTTCCTCGCATCATTTCTGATCATTAGAATTTGATTATTGTCTAGAATTTCAATATTTCATTTCAGTGACATATAATGGAACTTCATGGTTTTGATTTAAAGAGGAATTGACACAAATATGAATATAATTACAAATAAGAATAATAATAAAATTGAATTGAAGAGAAGAGAATCAAACCCTTGATAATGTTGGGTAGTGGAGAAACCTAGGGTGTCAATTTCAGTCTTATCCTTCAAGGTTTCTTCAAATAATAGATTTAAGACTTGAAATTCTCTTTTTGAAAATGATGGTGGGGGGGGGGGGTTGGCTAATTTGGATTTTTGATTTTGTTTTCACTTGTTTTTATAGCAGAGGTCAGATGGAATGTTAGGGCAGTGAATGTGGAGACTTGTTTTTTAGGGCTAATATGGTCATTTGGATTAATGGTATTTTTGTAATAATTTCTAATGCGGGAGTATTTAGTAATGTTTTCGGGGCGATTAACAAATCTCTTTGATTTAATTTGTTTCTAAATCGTAGAGCATAAAAAAAAATTCTGACATGTTTGAGTTCCAAGAATTATTGACACAGTTCACCAGTCACAATTCAACAGCAAAAGAGGAAGAAAGGGAAAGAGAAAGGGAAGAGAGTATTTTGATTTGCATTCTTCACTCACTTTCTTTTTATTTCTGCCCCTTGGCCATAGGCCCTAGAACTTCAATTTTTTCGTCGGTATAGCCCGATCCACCATACAAATGGTTCGAGGTATGCAATAATATGTTCTAGCTTCATATAAAAGCATAATCTTTTGTTTTGATATAGGGATAATATATCGTTACAGTATGACCTTGGTTCCGCTAATGGATTGGTGGTTATAAAGAGTGCTGGCTACTTCTGTGATAGTAAAAATCTAATAAATTGTTTTTCGAGGTGGGAATCTTAATGTAAGAAGTTACGGTGATTTAGATTAGGGATTATGCGCAAATCAACTTGGAAGATATATTCCTTATTTCAAGAGTAATTATTTCTTGGTCAATAATCAAGAAGTATTTGAATGTATTTCCCTATTAATCAGAAAATTGTATAGTTGATAAAGATGTTTGTAACATCTAGAAGGAAAACAGAATGTGAATGGTCGAATAGTCATTAATTGTGAGCTTGACTACCTTGAGAATCAAAAGGGACCTCGAGCATCGTAACCAATCACGTTTAGATTAGATGACGTTTTTCTAGTTTATTTGTTGTGAGAGTAAATATACTTCTAAAATATAATCCTACTAATAATTTGTTAACAAACCCTATGATTAAGACTCTATTGAGAGAGACTTTATGATCTTTGTGTGGCATCCAAAGGTGTGTAAGATTCGAGTTATTATTTTAGAACACATTGTTGACATTATTATTTGCATTATCGTTTGAATCTAATACATGTTATTTTATTCCTTATTGTGTCTGTGAAATGTAATTATTATGTGGCATATATTTTAATTAAAAAGATATCTAAAGAACTTGAATTGATTCTCTCACACAGATAATTTGTCTAGTCGCTACGAGAGTGGGCAAGATGAGATAATAATGTATTTGATATATGTTATTGAAGGAGGTGGAAATATGACATTATCAAATATCGTCTAAGCATACGGTTAAGATGAGACCTACTTGGGGCAATTCGAAGTTTTATGGTTCATAACTTCGAATGTTGTGAAAAGTCCAAATGTGAGACCCTTAAGAGGCACCAAAAGAGTGACTGCTTTTGAGGACTCAGTTTAGATGCCAGAATGGAAATTAGACTAAGATTTGTACGATGTTCAAGCATGACATGCCCATTTGAGTGGGAGTTCCACTGTAGCATACATATCATACTATACTGTAAAACGAGTTGAAAGTGATTGAATCATTCCTGCTCTATCAGTATGTGAGTTATAATGATTGATATGTGATCACACTTCTGTCCTTTGTGAATTAGAACTATGTCAATGATTTACAAATTAATGACGCTTCTTTGATATGTCGCTCAAAGAATATTACACTTATAGTCGGTCTCCTCGGATCATTACTGGGAAAGCTTTCGAGGGAAGCGATCTCATTGTTATACTCGATAATCTAAAGATGATTGGAATGAGGGTCTAAGAAAGACAATTATGATATACATCTCTTTTTAGTGACTAAATGTACGGACAATCTTATTGTACACACGGTTCAATAAACCTAGAAAATTATGAATAAAATATTTAATCAACAACCAACAGAACACAAAGATCATAAATATATGAATTTATCAGAAACCCTAGAAAATTATTTTAACCAAAAAAAAAGAGTGAAATTGGGATGGATAAAACTTACAATCTTGGCCACCCCGAACACAGCCTCGCAAAACAATTGTTAAAGACTATGTAATATAATAGACTAAATTAAATTTTATAAATGGATTTTTACCAATAAGCCCCTATAAGAAGGTGAAATTTATCAAAAAAAAAAATACCACATTTCATATTCTACCTTAGGATCCATAAGTTGAAATCTATTTTACCAATAAACCCCTAGCTCATTTTAAAATATTTCATAACCATTTAAATGTCCAAACTGCCCCGCTCATTCTCTTTCTCTTTCTATACGCAATTGGCTTTCTCTCTCTATCCGCAATTTGTGTTGCAATTGACGAGCTCCGGGCGGTGTGCTCACGCGCTGGGTTTGCTCAGATTGTGCTTCTAAAGTTCTTCCCCCAGCAATTCCAGGTACTTTTTTCTCTCGCTTTCTTGTTCTATGTGTGCGATTGTGTGTGTATTTTTCTTTCTTTATAGCAATCCGTTTGTGGCTATGAGTTTTTTCAACCCAAGTTGATTTTTTTTTTAGTTTACTTTGTGTTGAATATTTGTTTTTGAAGGTATATGGTGTTATTGTTTGTTGTAAGCAAGGAAATATAATTTTACAGGGAAAAAAATATTTGGGTACTGAGAATTTGGGATATATATTATATGTATTTGATTTTGATTTTGATTTGGTTAATTGTGTAGTGTGTTTAGGTCAAAAAGTTGTGATGATGGCTTGTTAAATCAGAGACACTTTAATTTGGGAGAGATTTTATTTGAAATTAGATTGTCAAAAATTGAAATTTGTCAATGAAGCACATGATCTGTGGGTTGCTTGTGAAGGATATTTAGGGTTTAAGCACATATGTTTCTTGAATTAGTATAAGAATGGGAGAATGGTTTCTTGATTTAGTGTGGGTATTTTCTTTAATTAATGCATTATGTTCTTTATCAGGTTTTGTTAGGTATTATAGAGTTGTAAATTATTGATCACGATACAATGGATTTCATATGCGTTGTTGGCTTGAAATAGTTGTTTTATTTCGGGTTTTTGTTTTAAAACTTGTGGTTTCTGGATGATTTTGTTTTGGTTATTTAATGATCTTGTTTGTTTTTCAATATGTTCTCATTGTTTCAGGGATGCATTTTGTGATATAAGGATCTTTCTTCCTTTGGTGAGACTCTGATCTTGTCTTACTGTGTAATGCTGGGCTGCTCTTACAGCTTATATTCATGGTAAATATGAAATCGGTAGATGAGAAGAAAATGGTAACTTTTGCTCCAACAATACGGTTTCCAGGAAATCGAAAGAAAGTTTGAGAATTATTGTGACGGTCTTTCTTGGAATTGCCATTGGATTCGTAATAAGAAAGTTTAAGCACATGTGTTTCTTGAATTAGTATAAGAATTATACTTCTGTGTTGGTTCATTTTAATGCTGTTCATGGGACTAAAATTTGTTATGGAGCTGTATTGTATCGAGAATAGGTAGTGGGAATAGTGATTTTGTAGCCATGGAAGTGGAAAGAAGATTGAAGGAAATGAAGGGAAGAATCAATCGGATTTCAAGAAACGGACAAGGAATTGACTATAAAAGACCAGCCCTCCATAGATTTTTGTTTTTCTGAGGTTTATTTCACATTTGTTGGTTTTGATGTGAATAACTGTTCAATATTTTTCACACTTCTAAAACTGAGAGTTCTGTTTTACAGTTATTTATGAATGTGAAATTGTTTGGTTTTTGATCTTTCTAAACTGAGAAATGTGAGGTCAATTTCACAGTTATTTTGCTACTTAGTATGTGTGGTTTACCCGTTATTTATCTGTTATTCATGATTGTTTGTGCACAACTGTGAGGTCAATTTCTCAGTTATGATTGTGAGGTCACTTTCTCAGTTATTGTGCATAACTGTGAGGTCAATTTCATTGTTTTTATGTCATTCTTTCATAGAACAACTGTGAGGTCTATTTCACAGTTGTTGGTTGTGATGTGAATAAGTGTGAAATATTTTTCACACTTCTAAAACTGTGAGGTCAGTTTCACAGTCATTTATAAATGTGAAATGATTTGGTTGTTGACCTTTCTAAACTGAGAACTGTGGGTCAATTTCACAATTAATTTGCTACTTAGTATGTTTGGTTTACCCGTTATTTATCAGTTGTTGATTGTTTGTGCACAATTGTGAGGTCAATTTATCAGTTATGATTGTTTGTGCACAACAGTGAGGTTTATTTCACAGTTGTTGGTTGAGATGTGAATAACTGTGAAATGTTTTTCACACTTCTAAACTGTGAGGTCAGTTTCACAGTTATTTATGAATGTGAAATGGTTTACCCGTTATTTATCAGTTGTTGATGATTGTTTTTGCACAACTGTGAGATCAATTTTTCAGTTATGATTGTTTGTGCACAACTGTGAGGTCAATTTCTCAGTTATGATTGTTGAGGTCACTTTCTCAGTTATTGTGCATAACTGTGTGATAGATTTCACTATTTTTATGTCATTCTTTTATAGAACAACAATGAGGTCTATTTCACAGTTGTTGAAAAATAATTTTATTTTATTTATAAAATTTGAAATATATGATGAGTAAACTTGTTTGATTTGTCTTGGCGATGCGATTAAAATAGTGGTTTCAGATAATTTTTTTGACTTTTAGATTTTGAGATATTGCATTTTAAAAATTTAAGAGAAAAAAAAGGAAGAGAGAAAAGGAGAGAGAAAGAAAGTAGGTGAGGCGCTTACCAGCGTGTATCAGGCACGTGAGAGGGTACGAGGGGCAATTTAGTCCAGAAAAAATAGAGGGACTTTTTGACTGTTTTGATAATATTAGTCCTTAAAGGTAGTTTTTATTCGGATGGGGGACTATTTGGTCCAACCTCTTTTATAAAAGCCCCTGCCCTCTAGCCATTTGAAAATAATTGTTATTGCCGAAACTACCCTTTATCCCCCACAAAACAAAAAATAATATAATCCCCTCCCTTCCCAGTCATTCACCGTCTATCTCTTACCCCTTATAAGAAAAAACTAGTTTCACACATATTAAGAATATAGTTAAATTGGTTTAGATGGAATTTATTTATACTTGTGGCAAAAAAGTCATTTTTTTGCTTATAATATAATATGATAGTGGCCGGAGGGAGCAACTCTCTTGCCGCCCTCTTTCTTTCTCTCTCTCTCTCTCTCTTCTCATTGGTTGCATCACGCAAATGTTCACCCCCTCCCTATTGACTCTCTCTCCCTCTCTCAAATATGCCCAAAATAACAAATCTGATCATCTCTTTTAAATATGATGATATTTTTTATAGATAATTATTTTAATAGAATTGTAAAATTATACTGACTGATTGATAACCATTTTGTTCTATTACATTTTAATAAATTTTGTAAAATTCAATCAAGATGATTTACAAAGTTAAAGTAATAAAATTTTGACATAGGGCCTTTAAATAAGAGTGTGAATGTTCACCCCCCAAAAGTTATAAGTACACCCCCGAATGTCCACATTTTTTTATCTTTTTTTTTTTTTTTTAGTTTAATTTCATGAGATCCCCTCTCCCCAAATCATTCTCCATAAAAACCTAAGCGAGATTCAAAAGTCTACACACTATTGAAGGCCGAGATCAAAATCCAATAAAACCCCACCCTCGTCAACTCTTATACCCTAAGATATATGAGTTATTTTTTCACAATTTGAGAGAACAATGTTGGAACATTTCTATTCCATTATGAACAAGTTGTTACTCAAGTCTTGACTAAGTGAGAGAAAAGAAAAGTTGGCGAAAGCGTATACCTGAGGAATCCATATTATGCATTGATGTTCTTTGAAGGCTTGAAGAAGAAGAAATAATCAGTAGGGAGACGGAGTCTTCTAAATGATTAATGCCTTCACTTTATATCAGATTATGTATAGAGAGTATATGAATTTATGTGTGTCTCCTAGGCTGATGGAAAGCCTTTATTTATAGGAAACAAAGGGGCATTTTATTTAGGGACCACACACTTTCATATGAAGTAGCAAAAAGGTTATCTTTTGTCCATCATAAATAGGTAATCTTTTAGCCTGGGAATTCTACACACTGATTAGATTTCTATACTTTATACAACATTATATTTATGATTTATGCATGTACGTCTACATGTTTACGTATAATTACTAAGTATACACATTTTGCAATCCATGTTCTTACAATCTCCCACCTGAATTGCCCAAACATGTGTTTGTACTTAATAAACCTTTATGAAATCATATTTATAATGTTAAATGACAATCCTTATGTATACTTTATTATCATTCAACAATCCCGTCCATTAGTTTTATAAGTTATAAGGACCAAAGGGGCAGTCGTTGTAATTGATTCGCAACTAAACCCACATTAATCACATATATATTTAACTAAATGACATAGATTAAGTATAGATGTGTAGCATGGAAAATTGATGAATATATTGAAGCATATATTCCTCCAACTAGTCTTATTTAATCAAATGAGATCAATAATAAATAGACATAAAACAATCAAAATGAAAGTAAAACACAAACTCCCGCTATATTAAATGTTATCAAAAGTTGTCACACCAATATGAGCGGTATGCTCGTGAAACGCTAAAGGAGATAACACTTTAGTAAACGGATCCGTTAACATGGAGTTTGTTCCAATAAGTTGTATTTTTATTTGTCCATTTTGTACTCTTTCTCTAACAACAAGATACTTGATATCTATATGCTTAGATCTAGATAAACTCTTGTTGTTGTTAGAATACAACACTGCAGCCCGATTGTCACAATATAACTTGAGTGGTTTTTCAACACCATTGACAATTCACAGTCCCTCATGAATTTATGCAACCATATAGCTTGTTTGGATGCCTCGTAACAAGCAACAAACTCGGCTTCCATGGTAGAGGAAGTTACAAGTGTTTGCTTGGCACTTCTCCAAGATATTGCCCCACCAGCTAATGTGAAGACATAACCGGATGTCGATTTTTGACTATCTTGACATCCAACAAAATTGGAATCGGAATACCCAATGATCTCAAGTTGATCCGATTTTGTATATGTAAGCATGTAGTCCTTAGTGTTTTGTAGGTATCTCATCACTCTTTTGGCTGCAACCCAATGTTCTCTTCCCGAATTGCTTTTGTATCGACCAAGCATTCCAACAACAAATGCAAGGTCTGGACGAGTGCAGACTTGTGCATACATTAAGCTTCCTACTGCTGATGCATAAGGGATATTTTCCATAAACTTGGATTCTATATCATTTTTAGGACATTGCTTTAAACTGAATTTATCTCTTTTAGAAATAGGAGTGTCGTGTTGCTTACAATTTTGCATGCTAAACCTTTGCAATACCTTCTCTATATAGTTCTTTTGTGATAATCCTAAAATACCTCATGAACGATCACGGTGAATTTGGATTCCTAATACAAAAGATGCTTCATCAAGATCTTTCATTTCAAATTTGTTTGAAAAAAATTTCTTAGTTTCCTTAAGAAGGTCCTTATCATTGCTAGCAAGTAAAATGTCATCCACATAAAAGACTAAAAATATAAATCTACTTCCACTGAACTTATGGTACACACAATCTTCAGCAAGATTCGTTTCAAAACCAAATGAAAGAATTACTTGATTGAACTTTAAGTATCATTGACGAGAAGCTTGCTTGAGCTCATAAATGGATTTTTTAAGTTTACAAACTAATTGATTAGTTTGATCTATATCAGTCACCATTTCTGATTTCTTCATATAGATGAGTTCCTCAATGTCTCCATTAAGAAAATCCGTCTTTACATCCATTTGATGAAGCTCAAGATCAAAATGTGCTACTAGTGCCATAATGATCCTAAAAGAGGTTTTAGAGGATACCGGTGAAAATGTTTATTTATAATCAATGCCCTCCTTTTGAGTGAATCCCTTAGCAACAAGACGAGCTTTATATCTTTCCACATTACCTTGTGAATCCTTTTTGGTCTTAAAGATCCATTTACATCCGATGGGCTTCACATTTTTAGGTAATTGACCAAAATCCCAAACGTCATTATCTTTCATAGATTTCAACTCTTCATTTATGGCATCAATCCGCTTATGAGAATTTGGACTATTAATGGCTTCATGGAAGGTGAATGGTTCATCTCCCACTAAGTCTAAATGTTTCTCATTCTCAGCAAAATACACATCATAATCAGCCGAAATTGCACTTCTTCTTACTCTATTAGACCTTCTTAAGGGCACCGGTTCCTCTTGATTTTGAGGTTGTTGAATTTGATCCTCATTAACAACATTTTCATGTTGTTCTATATTTATTGGAAGTTCTATATTGTTTTGAATTGTATATTCTTGTTGAATTTCAAGTACAAATACTTGATTTTCAATAGGAAATATGGGAAGAGGTATAGAAATGTATTCCTCTTCCTCTTCAAATTCAAAACTATTCCTAATTTCCCCTCTAAATTCAACATCCTTAAAGAACCTAGCATTTCCCGTTTAAAAAAAGGTTCTAGTTTTCGGGTCATAAAATTTATATCCCCTAGATCTCTCAGCATACCTTACAAAGTAACTACTAACGGTCTTAGAGTCCTGTTTGCCTTCATTAGGCCTATAAGGCCTAGCTTCTGCTGGACAACCCCATACATGAAAATGATTTAGGGACGGTTTCTTATTCATCCATAATTCATAAGAAGTTTTGTCGGTAGCCTTTGAAGGAGCTTTGTTGAGAATATTAGCTGCGGTTTTTAATGCATCGCCCCATGACGAGTGAGGTAAAGAAGTACAAGAAATCATACTCCTTACCATATCCTTAAGGGTTCTATTATGTCTCTCCGCTACACCATTCATGCTAGGTTTTCCCAGCATGGTGTAGTGAGGGACGATCCCACACTCTTCGAGGAAACGAGCAAAAGGACCCGGACGTTGTTCACCCGAATCGTCATTCCGACCGTAGTATTCACCACCACGATCGGATCTAACATTCTTAATAGTCTTTCCAAGTTGATTTTCAACTTATGCCTTGAAAGACTTGTAAACGTCCAATGATTGAGACTTTTCATGAAGCAAATAAATGTATCCATAACGAGAGTAATCATCTATGAACGTAAAGAAATATTGTTGACCATTCCATGAAGGGGTAGTGAATGGTCCACAAATATCCGTATGAATCAGTTCTAAGACATTTGATGCTCTCAAGGATTCTGTTCCTTTGGTGTTTGTAAAATTTCCTTTAAGACATTCAATACAAAAGTTCTTATCCGGAATATCAAGTTTATTTAAGATTCCTTCTGACACAAGCTTATCAATTCTCCTTTTGGAGATATGACCCAAACGCCTATGCCATAAGGTATATGATTTTTCACTTGATAACTTTCGTTTTGTGCCTTTGGTTTTGGTTTCATTAACATGAGACTCATTAAATGACTTGACTGTGTCAAAGAAGTAAAGATTATCACTATATGATAAAGTACTAGTACCAACAACTTTGGAATTGAAATAAATATCACATTACATTTATTATTATCAAACGAACAAGAATAACCTTCCTTGTCCAAAACTGTGATTGATATCAAATTCCGCTTAAGGACGATACAATGAATGTATTATTTAATACAAAATAATAGCCAGTACTTAGTAATAACCTAAAGGTCCCTATGCCTATTACTTCAACCGGATTCCCAGCTCCCATATAGATGTATTTCTCATCTTCACTAGGGCTTCCGTAATTCAGGCAACCCTGCATAGACACACTTATGTGAGGTGTTGCACCAGAATCCAACCACCATGTATATGTAGGAATTGAAACCAAATTTGCCTCAGTACAAACAAGGCCAAATGACATACCTTTCTTAACACGCCAAGCATGATAATTAGGGCAGTTTCTCTTCATGTGAGCAGGGTCCTTGCAAAAGAAGTACTTCTTAACCTTTTGATCATTGGATGATCCCTTATGCCTCTTATTTGAAACTGCAATTTCCTTCCCTTTTCTCTTGGTCCCACGAGAAGAGGTATATGCTAAGTGAGCACTTTCCGGTTTAAGTTGTTTCATCCTATCTTCCTCTTGTGTCACATGTGAAATTAATTCGTTAATATTTCACTTGTCCTTTTGACAATTATAGGTCACTTCAAAGTGACCAAACTGAGGAGGAAGAGAGATCAAAACTAAGTGCACGAGTAAATCTTCCGAAATCTCTAACTTAAGTGTCCTTAGTTTTGTCGAGAGATGAAACATCTCAAGGATGTACTCCCTTAAATTTTCGTTACCCTTGTACCTCATGGAAACAAGTTTCCTTAAGGAAGCACTTGTTTCCGATTTCTCGCTTTTTGCAAAGCGTTCTTCGAGGGTATCCAGAAAACCCTTAGCATTGACATCCTCAGAAACGCTATTTAAGAATGTTTCTGGGACGGCATTTTTCATGATCATTAGGCTCACACGATTGAAACGATTCCATCTCTCAACACTCAAGCGATCTTCTTGAGTGCTTTTATCAGTGAGAGGAGCTGGACTTGGTTCCCTTAATGCGAGATCAATGTCCATACAGCCCAAGATCATCGTAATTTTGTTTTTCCAAGTTTTAAAATTAGTCGCATTAAGCATCGAAATATTGTTCATTGCAGCAGTCAAAGATGAAGCATTTATTAAATCTGTTGGGTCAAGAACAAGAATGAAATACAAAACATGTATAAGTAACTACATAATGAGTGATTAATCATATCAACATGAAATCCATCTATAAGACAATTAATTTGACATCAAAACTAATCTTTGAATTGCGATTTGACTCAAATATAATTATCTTTAGGTAACCAAGAAATCAAACAATGTTTTAATCAAATTTAATCTTCATTTGGGCCGATTTAAGTACTCAATAAAACAAACTGATGTTTTCTTAGTTGTTACCCTATGAATGTATAAATTTAGTCAAATAAATGATCTTCTTTGAAAAATTCATTTTATTCACATATTAAAGTATACATTCATCATTTAAACAACTTCGGATCTAAATAACGTAAATCACTTTGGCGACAATATTATTTAGAAAATTTATGAAGTTGTTTAAGCATATAATTAATCACAATGAAATAAAGGTTTGAAAATGTATGTTTTTGCTTTAAAAATAAAGGGAAAAGCTGAATCTGCAAGTGCACGGCCGTGCCTTATAACTTGCACGGCCGTGCAAGGCCTAATCCAGAAACACAACATTCTGACCAAAGGTGCTCGACCAAGGCAATAAAGTGCTCGCCCGAGCAAAGAAGTGGTGCTCGCCTGAGCATAAGCAATGCCTCGGCCGAGCAAGCTTTTTCAGAAATATTCATCATTCTGTACTACGATGCTCGGCCGAGTCAAGGAGGTGCTCGGCCGAGCAGACCCTTTCCAGAAACATTCAACAGTCTGTTCCAAAAGTGCTCAGCCGAGATTTTGCCTTGTTTGGTCAAGCAAAGTAGTCCATATGGACATGAATTTCACAAGTAGATCCAGCACGGTCGTGCAACATACACCGCTCTGTTGTGTATATGAGATAATCTCGTAATATTTATTGTCCCCTTTGATGAACTTTATTTTAAGCAAAAAATTCAATCCTTTCAGATTTTAAACTGATTAAATTATTAACACTCTATGAATGAATTAGAGTGATTAAACAATACCAAGATATAATGAATTCAACATAAAGTAAAGCAAAACATGCTTTAATGAACTCAAAACTTAATCAAGAACATGAGTAGACTCTGATACCAATTGTTGGAACATTTCTATTCCATTATGAATAAGTTGTACTCAAGTCTTGACTAAGTGAGAGAAAAGAAAAGTTGGCGGAAGCGTATGCCTAAGGAATCCATATTATGACTTGATGTTCTTTGAAGGCTTGAAGAAGAATAAATAATCAGTAGGAAGACGGAGTCTTTTAAATGATTAATGCCTTCACTTTATCTCAGATTATGTATAGAGAGTATATGAATTTATGTGTGTCTCCTAGGCTGATGGAAAACCTTTATTTATAGGAAATCAATGGACATTTCATTTAGGGACCACACCCTTTCATATGAAGTAGCAAAAAGGGTTCCTTTTGTCCATCATAAATAGGTAATCTTTGAGCCCGAAAATTCTACACATTGATTAGATTTCTATACTTTTTACAACATTATATTTATGATTTATACATGTACGTCTACATGTTTACGTATATTTACTAACTATACACATTTTGCAATTCATGTTCTTACAAATAAATGACTCTTATATCTAGATATATGAATAACTAGAGCAAGCCCGTGTCCAAGGACACACTTTTTTTTTTAAATTAATTTTTTTTTAATTTTATTTTTTTTAAGGGCAAAATGGAAAAGGGACAACTTAGTGAGGACAAAATGGGAAATTTGGTCATTGGTACTGTTCATTCAACTGTAGCAAGTACAAATTCTTATTTATACTATAGATTTCAGTCTTATAACCTTAAGTATAAGTTTTAAAATATGAAAAATTGTGAAAAAAATACTCTTATACTTTTATGTATATGTAGGTATAGGAGAAGATTCTTTAATAAACTATCAGTCTTTTATTATTATTTTTAAGAAAAAATAAAAAAATGTGAATTTTTTTTTTATACCTAGGTTTAAAAGTATTTTTAATCTTATACTCTTGAATATAAGAGTGACAGGAGAGAGGTATATATGAGCAGAAATTTATGTAAAATTTTGCATCTCGCTTTTATATCTCACTCGCTTAGGGGCCTACCGCCCTGCCTGTCCTCAGACTTTTTTTTTTTTTTTTAATCCAAAAAAATACAAAAAGAAAAAAAAACTAAATAAAATGTGGGACCAAGTCACTTATAATCCCGGCTGCACGTCCCATGGTTTTTCAAAACCGCTAATATCTAAACCCCGTTCAATCGGACCCACCGTATATAATTATAGTTCCAAATGGTAGGTTAAATTTTGACTTGTTTACTCTCCCTCTTTCACCCAACAATTTTTCAGCTGCTCAACAACAATGGCAATGAAATATGTCATTTCAAGCACTCTTCCTCGCAGTTTAATGGACCGATCATCACCATCATCAGTCCGAGGAATTCGCTACTTCAGCGACAGCTCCGGTCGTGTTCTCGGTGAGGAGGAGCGCGCCGCCGAGAACGTCTACATCAAGGTGTGTGTAATTGTGTGCCTCTATTGTTGTCTTCGTATGATTGTTAATGGATATGTAGGTTTTATTGATTTTTTATTATGTAATGGAAGAAAATGGAGAAGGAGAGGTTGGAGAAGCAGAAGCTGAAGGCGGAAAAAGAGAAAGCTGAAAAGGAAAAAGCTGACAAGGTATATGATTATGTTTTTGTAAATTTTTGTATTAGTTTGTTAATTTGATGCATATTCCTGTATATTTATGTAGAAATTGTTCAAAAACATGTAGAAATTAAAATACTTTGCTGATATAGATATTTTGTTCTTCGAGAAAGATTATGTTGCAATTAGGCCCTTTTAGAATTAGTAATGCTTAACACCTGAGCAGTATGATTGTAGATGTTAATTAGGTCTGCAGTGTGTCTGTGTGTGTGCTGGTTTACGTGATTTTGGGTGTAAGGACCAGGGAGTGTGGAAAAGGGAGACATACCTTGGCATCAGTCCGATATATTGACTCTTTCGACTAGTGGTCTAACTGATAGAAGTTTGACCAAAGTATCTTAGAATTTCACTTGCTCTAGTGAAATTCTAGTAGGTGTTAATGATAGTATTTGTAATATTCTATTGGTAATTGGAGTTTTACATCATATAACATACTGTGTATGTTAGATAGTAATCCTTTCCTTTATTAGTGTCCATTTTTTTTTAAATTGTCCACAAATGAGTGTTTATTTTTTAGTGAAGTCACTATTTCCACTTTTGTCAGCTATTATGTTCTAATTTGAATTGCAATTGTAACTTGTAACTAAGGTGTGATTGTCAAAGGCCTTTTCGTCTGTAAGAGAGTGCTTAAAAGTCAGCCTCCTTAAGTTGATTGAAAAACTAAAAGTGGACATTCATATATGGATGGAAGGAGTGGGTTGATATTGTCCTACTCCTAGATTGACTTTCCACGGAAGAATAGTCGTTTACCAGTATACACATGATTTGTGTCTGCAATATGTATGTGTGTGCTTGTTTGCTAGTAAGTGTTTTTGCTGCTATGCGCTCTGTATGTACTTGGGTGTTTTTGTGGGTAGAGAGAGGGACTTTACATGCTTTTGACACATAAGGGATAGATAAAAACGGGTTTAGGTGAAGGCTTTGGTATTCTTTTGTCAGAACTTCTGACAAAAGAATACCAAAGAGCCATAGCATAATGTGTGGTACATACCCCCTCCGTCCCAAATTGAATGTCCTGTTTTGTCCCAATATGAATGGCCTTTTGAAACTTTACCTTCAAACAACTTTGTCCCTAAATCATTTTTTTTTTCATAGTTCATTATATTTTTGCAAAACTAAAATTTTAGAATTGAGTAGCAAGAATGTTTATGATTTTTTCCTATTGAAAATCAATCTTTTCAAAATGACCCTTAAATCCCAAATGGACACTCATGTTGGGACGGAGGGAGTAGATTAAATTTTTCCTCTGATTGGCTTATCTCTGTGATACAATCTTAGTTCATCCCGGTATTTTGGGGGGTTGCTCTTATTCCTTATTGATTTTTGTATCTTATGGGAAACTATTTATGTGGTAATTTACGGAGCTGTGGAAAACATGATGTTAACTAGTGCTGCATGTGTGGCTGGGGTTTTATTGTATTGCTGTGTGGCTTGAGAAGTGTGGGGGTATTCCATTTGGTTTGTTCATAATGGGTAAGGTGATAGTGAATTCAATTGAAACCTCTGTTTCTGTTGGCCAAGGGTCTCTATAAGCAGATAACAGTAGATATTTGTGACTATATCCTTGTCCTTGACTGGAGCCTGTGGTAGAAAGCAACTTGAGAGATCTCAAAGGCGGGGGACTTTTAGTGAATCTTGTTTGTTTTTTTTTTTTTTTTTTTTTCGATTAACTATCTCTTTCCCAGATGCTGTCAATACTACTAAAATTTTTCTTGGGAGCGTCATGTACATACTTTTGAGGGCCTCCCTAGTCCTTTCACATAGTGTGGGTAGGGTCTCTGGCATTGTTGTGCACTCCTGGTGTATATCGAATTATCGCCTTATAATGTTTTGGAAAATTGCTAACAAGTCTCTCAACTCTTAAAAGATTCCAAAATTTGTCCTTAATTCTTTCGTTTTTTGCAACCTTGTTTGTTAACCTCCCACCTGAGGCAGTTATAGGTCAAATGTAAAAGCATCATGTGCTTTTATAGGATTTTTAAAGGGTAAAGAGGAGTACGATTTTCCTTTCATGAACTGTGAGGAAATAGTCATATTTGCGTTTGGATCTGCTTCTTCCCATTTGAAGTGCCCCTTTCTCTCCCGTTTACCCTTTGATGCGTGATCAAGTAACTTGAAGTGTCCTTCTTAAGCATCATTCCACTTCTTTACAGTTTCTTCCTTGATATATCCTGATCCACTATGGTTGTAAACTTTTTTGCAGGATCTACAGCATTGCTAACACTTTAATATCACATTGAAATTAGACTATAGTCAAATGAACATCCTTATTCATGAATTGTCTTAAGAAATATTAAAACCGTAAAAGGATAGGTCATCATCTTGAATTATGTCTTCACCCATAGATTCTCCTTGCCTCGTATTATAGCATCCAAATAAATCCACTATTATTTTACATTAATCTCTCTTGAAGTTTATTGAACATGAAGAGGGAATAGTTTCTATTTGGTGATAGTCTGATGAAATATAGTTTTTCTTTCGGTAATTTACAATTTTTCAAACTTTTAAATTTTTTCCAAGGCCTTCACCAACTTTGATTTTCCAATAGATCTTATTCGTGATTGTCCGACAATTCATGTTAGCCGACCCCATACATTTTGGGACTATTGATTTGTTGTTGGTGGTGGTGTTGTGTTACTCGCTTTTACTCCTCTTCATAAAAGGGAGTAAAATTTAACTACTCAAACTTCTTTATATCATACTTTTGCATCTATATAATTACTTTAAACTGCACTAAGGTTGTATACTTTAATTAATTTATGACAGTAGATATAATCATATCTTCAATAAGAAAGAAAAGAGCTGAATTTATTTTATTTTTTTTAAAAAATGAAAGTGACTATTTGGGACATAAAACTGGGCACATGCTGTATTTGTGAAGGGAGTACAAGAATAACATATAGCTCTGCTGAGCAGCCACTAATGGAGCCTCCGATGGTACGCTATAAATTTTTGGCATCATTTTTCGTTGTACTTAAATTATGTACACCAACCAAAAGAGAGTGTGGGCCGAGGTCATGAGATGAGGAGGGCGGTGTTTTCTGTGTGTACATGGGTATTTCCTTTTCTCTTGTTTATTTATACTTCTTTTGTATATGTTGCTTGCTTTCCCTTTCCGCTGTTAACATAGCCCGTGTCATACACAAAATTAATTTTGTTTCTTTGGCAAAGGAAATGTACACTTTAGCTTATCGACAAACTATTGAAATGGTTGCTGATTCATCCTCTCGCTAAACGTAGCCTCAGTCTCAATTTGACTTGGTTGTTTTTGACCTTGTTGTCTTCATCCACAAACTTGTATGTTGTTAACTAATTATTCTAAAGAAAACTCAAAAGGAAGCCGATTTGTTTTGGGGCGAACTCAGAAGGAAAGCATACCTTTCCTTTTTAGATAGACCATTATATTTTCCCTTGAAATTTATACCACACATTTGGCATTTTTTGCTAAAGTAGATGGTATGAGATAATTGAGCCGGCCAATTGCATGTAAAAACATGATTGTCAACGAAAAGATGGATCAAGTTTGAACTTTACGAAGAGTTCAGGTTTCCCTTTTAGTACTCCTTTCATCCCATAAGGATAGTCCCACTTTTATGGGGATTTCATCTTTGGTCGAATTTTGACTAAAGATTAAGAAAAAAACTACTTATCCGAATGCAATTCTAAAACTTGTTATTGATACACCATTAAAAGTACAAGTGTACAACCAATAACATTTTTTAAATTTTCATTTGGATATTTAGTTTTTTCTAAACATTTAGTCGAAGTTAAATAAAATCAATCCCTAAAAAGTCAGGACTATAACGGAGGAGTATATTTTTTTTACTTACCAAATACTGTTGGTACTTCCTTCCTCTGCAAAATATACTTTGTGTGATGATTGCGTGTGCGCACAATTGAGGAGTTACTCTCCATGAGAATGAACAATAGCAGTTGTTTTACGAAAGAAGCCTTGTCTTATGCATGTGTGTGTATTGTAGTTTTATAGTTGCAGTTTGGTACGTTCAGTATGTTTAATTGTTCTTAGTTTTCAATTTAAAGACTCCTTTGGTAGTGAAAGTACTTTTTAGAGTGTGTTTTTGTAGAACTAAGACACAACCGTTAGAAGTGAATATGTCAACCTTACTAATCTGGTTTTTGAATTTCCACTATGTTCAAGGATAGCAGCAGTAGTGGCTCATTATTTATTAGATCAATGAATGGTGATTTTTGTTAGGATTGTCTCAGCAATTTTTAGTTTTCTCCGTGTTCGGTTTATCTGCAAGAATATAATGTTTCGGGAACTGATTATTGTGGACGATTAAGATGCTAGTAGCAAGGGGTTAAATTCAGTGTCCATCCCTAAGGTTTGGACAAATGCCAATGCCTACCCATTTCTAATTATAGTTTAAAAAATGAAAAATGTAAGGAAAAGGGTGGACACTGATATTTGTCCAAACCTCCGCAAACTTCTGTACGCATGCCTTTTCATTCTTCAACCTTTCTCTAACTTTTTGTCAAACTGTATTCTTTACCAGAAGGCAGAAGGAGGGAGTCACTCTGGCTGAGTCAGGCTACCTCAACTGACTGATGAAAGGTTTGGGAGAAAGTACGCATTAGAAAATAAATGTAGAGTGTGTGTGGAACTCTTAATTACGCATGGTCCTTGTACAGTGTGTGACTGCACTTGTTGATACGTAATGGTAATTTCCTTGGCATCTTGTTTACCAATGTACTTCTGGTGCTAAGCTCATGAAATTCACGGTTACACTAACTGCCTATATTCTTTTCGAATGTGCTTTTGCTTGCCTGTGAATCTTCATATTTATTGATGAAGATCACAACACATTGTGAGAAATTTCTGCGGTATAAAACAATGTGAAATTGATATTCTCAATCATTGCTTAGTGTTGTTTATGAAATTGCAGATATGGTTGAATTCATTCATTATAACATGCTACTGGCCTACTATACAATGTATTTCTTGTTGGGCCTGGACATTTTCACATACGTCTCGTTCGATCGTGTGGTGTGGCCCAATTCATCGACGTTATGCAGTCGGACTGCCTCTTTCTCAGATCAGGTTGTCCAGCACTCCAGCTATGGAGTTCACCAAATGTTTCTCCTTGTTCTTTACCATTTGGTTGAAACCCAATCAAAGTACAGACTAGAATAACAAGAAAAACAATCCACAGTGAGGACTCCTAAATCTTAATATTGTACTAACCTATGCAAATTCTGTCCTCTAACCCTTGTCTGAAGCTCATCCTAAATCAGGATAGTGTACTTACCTATGCAGGTGTCTTGTAACCTTTGTCAGAATTCTCAACCAAATTTCTATATATTCATGACAAATCTCCAAATTCAACATCAACCAAAACAATTCCATTTCATTAAACCATCTCCCACATAGAACCATGGCTATGAAACTAGAACTCCTAATCACACTAGCACTAGCATGTGCCACTCTCCAACTATCAATCTCCGGTGATCCCGACATTCTTACCGACTTCGTAGTACCAGCCGACCTCCGGGGACCCATCGACGGAAACTTTTTCACGTTCACCGGAATGCGGGTCCTAGTAGGAGGAGAGATCCCACCAACTTTCAAGGTTCTCAAAGCAACCATGGCCGAATTCCCCGCTCTAAACGGCCAAAGTGTTTCTTACGCAGTTCTCGAG
The DNA here is from genome assembly GCA_022495995.1 of Adenophora triphylla var. japonica. Taxonomy (NCBI): domain Eukaryota; kingdom Viridiplantae; phylum Streptophyta; class Magnoliopsida; order Asterales; family Campanulaceae; genus Adenophora; species Adenophora triphylla. The sequence continues at coordinate 170,632 of JAFEMH010004022.1, read as the reverse complement.
TTCCCTGCCGGCACCGTCAACCCACCTCACACCCACCCTCGTGCATCCGAGCTCCTTTTTCTCATTGACGGTTCTTTGCAAGTCGGGTTTGTTGATACGACTAATAAGTTGTTCACTCAAACCCTACAAGTTGGTGATATTTTCGTGTTTCCCAAGGGACTTGTACATTTCCAGTACAATAGTGACGCGAAAATTCCCGCCTTGGCTATATCGTCATTTGGAAGTGCGAGTGCCGGTACGGTTTCGGTTCCCGGTACGCTTTTTAACACGAGTATTAGCGATGGGATCTTGGCTAAGTCTTTTAAGACAGATGTGGCTACCATTCAGAAGCTCAAGGCTGGATTTGCAGCATAGGGTTGAGCCAGAGAGACTGAATGTTGAAGATGTGTGCCTAAGTTTTCATTTTTCTTCTGCTACTGTAATTGTTCTCTTCGCAAATAAAATCTTAAATGTATTTTTATCAGTAAACCATGCAAGGATATGAACATTTCATCAATAAATGACATTCATGTTTATTTGATTTTGCCACCATTGCCACCATCACAACCACCGCCTTACTACCCCTATCACCGCCACTACGATTCTGCCCTATCCGCCCCTCCAACACCAACACCATCACCGCCACTCAGGGGCGGAGCCAGGAATTGCCCGAGGGGGGGGGGGGCAAGATTACACGGGGCGAAAAAAAAAATTCGGGTCGGACAAGTAAAAAATGGGTCGGATCCATGAAATACAATGTATTTTAGTTAAAAAATGTAAAGAATTAAGAAAGTTAACAAAAATGATAAAAGTAAGTAATTCAAAGAACGATTGAAATAATGTTGAAGTATTTAACGCAAACAATTTATTAAAATATATTTCTCGTACAAAAAAGAAATTCAAATTTGCTAATTAAACTTGGGATAATAGGAAGAAAGACCAAAAACAAAAAAAAAATGGAAAAAGCCTAACTAATTAATTAAGATTGAAAAAATGTGAGGAAATTAGGAGAAAGAGAAAAACAAAACAAGTAAGAAAGAAATGAGAGAGAGAGAGAGAGAGAGAGAGAGAGAGAGAGAGAGAGAGAGAGAGAGAGAGAGAGAGAGAGAGAGAGAGAGAGAGAGAGAGAGAGAGAGAGAATAGCAAAGATGGAGGACAAATAAAATTAATTGAAAATGTAGGTAGCAGGGCTCGAACATGAATTTGAAAGGAAACACCAAAGGCTTTAACTTCACCCCTTCTATCGCTGAACTGCACCACTCATAGGTGTTAATTTTGAAGTTAATTATATATAGCAAAAAAATATGGGGGGGGGGGGCAAAAAAAAAAAAATTTCCACTGCACTTCCGCCGCTGGTGGGGGGGGGGGCAAGTGCCCCCCATGCCCCCTGGCTCCGCCCCTGCCGCCGCTGCCACTGCTACCCCACCCCACCCCAATCATTGTATGTTAGACAACAAATACTATTACCTCCAACTCAAAATGAATGTACATTACAATAAATAAAAGACATTCATTTTGGACGGAGGGATCCGTCTCCACTTACATTCCTTACGGAAAGGTAAAACGGATACCACTAGATCTGAAAGAGCTTAATCATAAGCGGCATTCGGTATTTCTCTGTATGAAAGGTAAGGGGTTGAAATTCCACCAAACACACTTTCAAGTGTCACTCTCGTAATAGTTTAATGCATTCATTAATAAAAAAAACCTTATTAAAAAAAAGAGTTTTATGACAACTTGCAAAATACATTGTTTTTTCCTTGACACAGTTTGTCTGAGCAAGGACATTGACCAACAAAATCATTAATCTTATACTCGAAAAACCAGAGGCTTCCAAGGTCGTGCAGACCACAAACTGTTTAACTCAGAATCTTTAAAAAAAAAAAATTTCTTTTTTTTTTAGAAAGTTTGTATCATTTATTTTTAAGGCAATTGCCATCGTATTACAAATTCCTATGAAATCTATTACCGATCTATTGCCCTACCCCTATGGAGTTTCACCACTATTGGAGTTTATTACAGAATATAATACTACCTGGATCTATTACAAACAAACTAAAATACTACATAGTCAGTCTATTACAAAATAGATCTAAAATACTACGTAGTCAGTCTATTACAAAATAGATCAGGGATACAACTTGGCCCATATAAGCACTAGAAACAAAGGTTCTCCATATTCCTCCCAGAGGGAGTCAAACCTAAAACCTCCACCATATGTGAAAGCCCTCAACACACACACACACCCACACCCGGATACCGCTCGGCCAAGAGGCCTTTGGTAAACATTTGATTTCTGCAATCAATATTTACTCATAAAATGGAGCAAGTAGCGATAGTAGTCCCAATTGCACCGATCTTGATTGCTGCATCAAGTGCTCCAAGCGCAATCTTCCATTTTTGCTGCAAACACAGAAACATAGATTATGTTTCTTAGTATAATCAAGAAAACTAACAAACGATCGCTAATTCCAGAAAGCGAAAAGGTGAGAAAACTCGAGTTTTCTAACAAATGAAGCTAAAAAAATTGAAAAATGAATCATCATATTCATTTTCATGGTACGTGCCAAATTACACAATTTATGAAACTTTCGTGTAGCTAGGAAGCTTTAATCACGCAACAGACAATGGATGTGAGTACAGATGTGTCTCACAACTGTCCACACATCCACAGACAATGCAGCGGAATAAAACAAATTAAAAACAATAACGCAAGAGTTATATACGCTCACTGATCTTGAGATCAGCAAACTAGGCTTACGCCCAAAAACTTTTCACTATAAAAACTTTTGTTGCTTACAAAAACAAATAAGTGAAAAACTAAAAGACTAAAATACTAAACGAGTTCTAATCACCTTCTACGACAAGAACACTTCCCCTTTCCCAAGTAGGACATATTCTAGTCAGAAGTAAAACAAAGAACTCTATGAAAACCTAGATGTGAGTTACGGACGTAAGGCACAACCTTCACTCACAGCCTAAAACACAATGTTGAAAAACTGTGAAGAACAAGTAATTTTCTCTCTTAAAATTCCGTAGCTTCTCTTGTGCTGGTAGCCTTGTATTTATATGCACCATGGAGAAGGTCTTCACGCAATCAACATCTTCCTTTGTGAGATCTCTTTACCTATAAGGAAATACAAATCACACTCACAAAGAAGTAGATTGTTAGTAGGTTAGTCCTAATATAAAATTATGTACATAAATAAAAGATATTTACTTTATTTACAAACTCCTAGTCAAAGTAGATCTTTCCATGAAAGTCCCAAAATCTTCTTACCTTTTTGAAGTATTTCGAAATAAGGAAACAAGAATTTGTTCCCAAAAATCTCACGCTTTCAATCTCCCCCTATTTTGGACTTTCTGGTCAAAACCAAAGATTTATAATAATCACATTTTGTGACTACAAAATTCAGACATAAGCATAACTCCCCCTGAATGGATGTGTGTGCAAATGTGTTTACACATCCACACAAATTGCATAAACCAAGATTAGTACTAAAAACTGCAGTTTATCAAATATAATAAAACCAAATCATTCAGCACCTGTTTTAAGTATTACAGACCATTGTTTAAAGCTAAAATTTAAAACAGAAATTAAAATTGTTTTAAAACCATCAAAGCATCAAAACAAACAAAAACTTCAAGTCTTCTCCCCCTTAATCAAAGTTCCCAGTTTCTCCAGCCAGCAGCAGCAACAGCAGCATCCCACACTTTGTTTCCAGCAGCAGGTTCAGGCCTATCTCCCCCTTTTTGAGCAGAAAGATTAGCATGCCATTTGAGGAGTCTATCCTTAAGAGCTTTAAGATTGTTGGCATGGGCAATGGAAGCTTGCAGTTGATCAGTCAATGCAGAGGTATGAGATTCAGCAGCTGCTATTTCAGCATCCAGGTCCTTCATTTGAGCAGCAAATGGATCTTCAGATGTGGGTTCAGATGTGCCCACATCTGGCATAGAAATTTCAGGAATAATACCTAAGGGAAGATCAACAAACCTTTGCTTAGAATCTAATTGGGTTTTGGTCTCCTTAAACAGATCAAACTTTTCAATCCTATCCTCACCTTTATCAGGCTTAACACCTTGAGCAACCAAAATTTGAGAAATGAGAGAGGGATAGGGTAAAGACCATTTCTTAGAAGGGGATTCTCCATAGCCACAAATTTTCCTAAAAATAAAATCTCCAAAATTGATATTCATTTTAGCACCCAACCTATACAACAAGTCAGCTTGCACCCTAGTGACAGAGGTTTTATTGTTTGAGGGGCAAAGGTTGGCAGTAAGAATTGTATGGAGAAAATAGTAAAAAGAGGAGAGAGAACCACTTCCCAAATCTTTTGACTTAACTGGCCAAGAAGTTACTTTGCCATGGGAGATAATAGAGACTAATTCTTCCTCAGTAACATCACAGACATGATCTGAAGAATTTTCTAACCCAAGAAAGTCATTGATCACAGATGGGGAAAAGGGGACAAATTTTCCTCTAACATAGATAGTGTAGGGAGAGGAGTATCTATCTAGCCCTTTGGTCAAGTTGGCATAGAACTCATAAACCATTTTAGGATAGAATGTGAGAGGGTGATCCACAGTAAAAAATAAGCCTCTTTCTTCAAAAAACTTATCCACTCCTATTTTAGAGAAGGTGTCTCTATCCCTTTTCATCTCAACAATGAAGGCCTTGTTAGCAATCAGGCCAAACCTATCAGAGACATCCTTTGATAAAAACTTTTTAGAAAAGGGTTTAAAGGCAGGAGTAATGGAGAAAGATGCAGAAATACCCTTATCAGCCTTCTTTCTGGTGGATGTGAGCCTGGATGTATGCACATCTGCAGGTACATCCTTTGCAGGAGATGGCACTTTGACAGATTCAAATTCTGTCTCATCACCAGAAGAAGCATCATTGTCTTGATCCTCTTTTTCTTGTTCAATCTCATCCCTTCCCAGCTTGATATTTGCATCTGAAGCAGTATCATCACTGTCATAGCTGGATTCAGAGTCACCAGCAGCTTTATCAATTGGCTCTAGGACTGTAGCAGCCATCTTCTTCTTACCTCTCAGTTCCATAAGGATATTAGCCAATGGTTCCTCATCACTTATCACAGAAGGCTCAGCAACAGTATGGGCAGCCTCAGGGGTAGGAACAGGAGGATCAACTGGAGTGGAATTTTCAGGAGTAGGGACAATGGGATCAGTAGGATCAATGGAAGGGATAGCAGCAACAGAGGGAGTTGGATCAACATGATCAGAAGGAGGAACAACTTCAGTGGGAGCCATAACAGGGGCAACAACTGAAGGAGGAGGATTGGGAGGTAGAGCCCTGGTTCTTACAAGAGGTTGAACTTCCTCTTCTTCTTCTTCTTCATCACAAGCTATGGCAGTAGAGGGTTTACCTCCAGGTTTCTTCAAATTTTTAGCTTTGTCAGCTTCTGACAACTTTCGAACCCTGTGCGATCGACGGAGGTTTCGTTGGGGAACTGGATTAGCAGCCTGGCCCAAGGGTTTTGCAGGGGTTAGCTTCCTCTTTTTGGTTGAAGGGAGTTCAACAGAAGGCAAAACAGAGGCGACAACCGATGGTTGGAAAACCGGAGAGGTTGGAGGATTAGGGTTTTCAGAAGCCACTGGAACATTCAAGGGTTCCAATGTAGGTGATTTAGCAGGTGAAGCTTCCATGGATGACCCAGATGAGGACGAGGGAGGAGGAATTTCAGCAAAGAATTTTGCTATTACAGGATTGGCGACAATGGGGGCTTCTCCTTTAGCTACAGAAATTGGTTCGACGTCAAGAACATCTTCTTCACGGATGTGGGTATGATGGGCCATTTAAACTGCAAAAAGGTGTTAGGTTGAACAGTGCAAAAGAATTAATGGCAATGTGTGTGTGATTGTGTACAATAACGATGGAAGAACAAAAGGTTTAGCAAGGGTTTATGGGGGATGGGACGGATGTGAGACCTAATTAATACTCACAGCTCCCCCTTTCCAACTGAAACTTGGAATCCTTCTCCAAAAAGGTTTCACACACTCTAAATTCCTTAGAAGTCCTCCAACGGCTAGAACCCTTTGAGATTACCACACACAACAACCTTCGAAGAAATAGGGGATTAAAATAAAACAAGATTTTGATAGATTTTTATGGAAACAAAAATAATTCAGCCATATCTTTTTAAACCAGAATCCCATTCAAAATTGTCCAACCTTTTTAAATAAAGATTGATACACACCTTTCCTCTTCACATGAGATTTTGGAAAACACAACTTGTTAAATCAAGGAGTAAATTAAGAATGAAATTAAATTGACTAGCATATTTACAAAGTTTCCTATATGACCTAAAAATGCAGTATGCCTAGCATGATGCAAACACACAGGTGAAGGAAAAATCTCAGCTTATGGATGTGGCATAGGATGTGAGTCACATTTGGGGGACACATTTAGATCACAAAAAGTCAATGAGCAATAATCCAATCTGCACAGCCTCTAGGATGCATCCACCAATTTTTTTGTTGTGAATTTTTGCATTGTGAGTAGCTTTCACTTTACTTGAATCCCAAAGATAGCCCTTTTTCCCAATGATCTTATCAAGTTTGATTTCAAGATTTCTTATGAGAATCACTTGATCACAATGGTATGGCTTCATACTAAGGGTGAAGCAGCTGTTTCTCACATATATTTTTTTTCTTTTTATAGCACCCACTGTGAGATACCTAGGAAGGTTATATCAAGTCACCAAAAGATGACATGAACAGGAAGTGCTCACAATTAAGTGATCAAAAACAATGTCAAGATGAAGACTCACAAGTGACCACACTGAGAAATTTCGTGCTAATGCATAATTTTTTTTCTCGTTAATCTAATATACAGATGTGTTAGAGGATGTGAGACACATTTGTGCTCACAACCTTAGATATCACACAAACCAAGAGACTTCCTCAAGAAGGAAAATCTCTCCAAATCTAATGCCTTTGAAAATATATCAGCCAATTGATTTTCAGTCCCAACAAATTCCAGACACACAGTTTTTTGTTCTACAAGATCCCTTATGAAATGATGTCTAATATCAATGTGTTTTGTTCTAGAATGTTGGACAGAATTTTTAGATATGTCCAAGGCACTTTTGCTATCACAAAAAGCAGTCAAAATTTTGCTATTTAATCCATAATCTTTCAACATTTGATTCATCCAAAGCAGTTGTGTGCAGAACTTCCAAGGGTAACATACTCAGCCTCAGCAGTGGATAAAGACACACAATTCTGCTTCCTACTATACCAAGACAAAAGGTTATTTCCTAGGTAGAAACACCCACCTGTGGTACTCTTTCTATCATCACTATTTCCAGCCCAATCAGAATCTGTATAACCAACCAAATTGGTGTTTGTCTCTTTAGAATAATGCAACCCTAGGTTCACAGTCCCACTCACATATCTAATGATTCTTTTCAAGGCTTTCAGATGGGACACCTTAGGGTTGGCTTGGTATCTTGCACAGAGACACACACTGTACATAATGTCAGGTCTACTTGCAGTGAGGTAAAGCAGACTTCCAATCATGCTTCTGTACAGGGTTTGATCAACACTTTCACCATCTGAATCATGACTATGCTTTTGGGAAGATCCCATTGGTGTTCTTTGATGTGAAGAGTGTTCAAGTTCAAATTTTTTTTCACAAGATTCTTGGCATACTTAGACTGAGAGATGAACATGCCATCTTTGAATTGTTTTATCTGTAAGCCCAAGAAATAATTCAACTCACCTACCATACTCATCTCAAATGTGAAAGTCATGCTATCCACAAACTCAGTTAGCATAGGGTCAGAGTTTGACCCAAACACAATGTCATCCACATAGATTTGTGCCACAAGAATCTCCTTTTTATTTTTTCTCACAAACAATGTTTTATCAACCTCACCTCTCTTAAATCCTAGGTGAAGCAAATGTTCAGTCAACCTACCATACCAAGCTCTAGGGGCTTGCTTTAGCCCATACATAGCTTTCTTCAGCTTATACACATGGTTAGGATACTTGGAATCCACAAAGCCTTTAGGTTGTTCAACATAGGCTTCCTCATTTAATATCCCATTTAGAAAGGCACTCTTAACATCCATTTGATGAAGAGTAATCTTGAGATAACAAGCAATGGCTAACAAAAGCCTAATGGACTCAATCCTTGCAACAGGGGCAATTGTCTCCTCAAAATCAATTCCCTCAATTTGAGTGTACCCTTGAGCAACTAACCTAGATTTATTTCTAATGATCACACCTTGCTCATCAGTTTTGTTCTTGAAAATCCATTTGGTTCCTATGACATTTCCATGAGAGGGTCTAGGGACAAGAGTCCAAACCTCATTCTTTTCAAATTGAATCAACTCATCTTGCATAGCAAGAATCCAGTCAGAATCCTTCAATGCTTCAATACATTCGTAGGTTCAATCTTTGAAACAAAACAGCAAAAGCTTACCTGGGAGTATGCTGAGGAGCAACTCCATAAACCAGCCATCTTTCTATAATCAACTTTGTCCTTTTGTCTAATTCTCACTTGAGCATGAACATCTCCCACAACTTGTGAAGTGGGGTGGTTTTTCTGGATTTTAGAAGGAATATCCTTTGATCTATCCACACACCCATCCACATTATCTTCTGGAGCATCATCCTGATCAGATTCAGAGGAACTGTCCTCAGTTTCAGGATTTTGAGTGGATGTGGGAGCAGATGTGGAAGCAGATGTGTCCACATCCTTGGTTACATCCTTAGCAGGTTCAACAAGTTTTTCTGCACTGGTAGTTTCTGTTGGTTCTCCAGCACCTGTTTCTGTATCTTTCCAGTCCTGTAAGCAACCTGAAACATCATCCTCAGCAGTCTTGAGGTTAAGATCAAGTGAGTCATCAAAAATAACATTAGCAGATTCCATAATGGTCTTAGTTTTGAGATTAAAAATTCTGTAAGCTCTACTGTTAGTGGAATAGCCCATGAAAATTGCTTTGTCACTCTTTGAATCAAATTTGGACAAGTATTCTCTATCATTGAGAATGTAACAGATGCACCCAAACACATGAAAGTACTTTACTGTGGGTTTCTTTCCAAGAAGGATTTGATATGGAGTGACAGTGCTACCAATCCTAAGAAACACTCTATTACCAATGTGACAAGCAGTGTTTAAAGCTTCTGCCCAAAATTTCTTGGACAGGTTTTTAGAACTTAACATAACCCTAACCATTTCTTGCAAAGTTCTATTCTTTCTTTCAGCAATTCCATTTTGCTGTGGAGTGATTGGTGCAGAAAACTCATGTGTGATTCTCTTAGAATTACAAAAATTAGTAAACATTTGGTTCTCATATTTAGTGCCATGGTCAGACCTAATCCTCACAGTCTTAAGACCATAAAGATTTCTAACCCTTTTGTACCAATTCTTGAATTCTCCAATTGTCTCAGATTTTTCTCTTAAGAACATTACCCAAGTGTACCTAGAATAATCATCCACACACACAAAGGCATACTTTTTCCTACCAAAGCTTTCTACTTCAATAGGTCCCATTAAATCAGTGTGAATCGGCTCCAAACACCTAGATGTGGAGCATTGTTGGACCTTTTTATGTGATGCTTTTGTTTGCTTTCCCTTTTGACATGAACCACATACATCAGGGTTTTTGAAGTTCAGTTTAGGGAGGTCTTTAATAGCTTCAAACCTTTGAAGTTCTTCCAGAGTTCTACAGCTAGCATGCCCTAATTTTTGATGCCACAGATTGACATCATTAGCTTTTGAGCTTAGGCAAGACAGATTGTCACCAAATTGGTAACAATTTTCAGCAGATCTAGGACCAGTAAACACACATTTATTGTCTTTATAAAACACTTCACACAAGTGTTTATCAAACTTCACATAAAGGTCATCATCACATAGTTGACTGATGCTTATCAGGTTGGCTTTTAAGCCTTCCACATGGTACACATTGTGCAATTTTGGGAGACCCTTGACATCTAGAGTTCCTTTCCCAACAATCTTTCCCTGAGCACCTCCACCAAAGTTTACTTTCCCCCACTAATAGACTCATAGTCAAGGAGAACATCTTGGTTCCCAGTCATGTGCCTAGAGCACCCACTATCAAAATACCAAGAGCTAGACACAGTACTCTTGAGGGAAGAGTAAACAACATTGCAGGTGGCACTTGGTTTGGCCACCCACTATTTTACAGCTTTCTTTTTGGGTTGCAGAGGTCTCAGATTACAAGAATGTGTGTTCGGATGTGCATACATCTTTTCACACATCTGAGGCTGATTGAAGTAACCAGACTTTTTGTCAGCCTTGAGTTTGTAACAGAAGGGTCTAATGTGACCAGGAGCAAGGCAATAGTGGCAGATGTAGTGCCTCTTCCTTGGTCTTTTATCACTCAAAAGGACTTTTTCTCTAAAAATTGGTTTTTCCACACCTTTTGAAGTAGAAGCCTCACATCCCTCCTTTACAAAATTACCTTTTACAAAGCCCAAACCAGTTTTGTTAAGCTGACCAATAGAAATAGCTTCATCAAGTTTCATTTTACTTTTTTTGTTTAACTTGGTAAAAGTACTTTCAACTTTTTCACACTCACTTTTGAATTTTTCAAGCTCAACTTCTCTTTTGGTTACAAGGACTTCAAGTTTGGCAATGGTATCTTTTTGAACATCATTTTCCTTTGAAAGTATAGTTTTTTCATCTTCACAAGCAGCCCACTCTGTACTGGGCTTGGGCTAGGGTCTCTTCATCTTCAAGCCAGGCTTCCTCATCATCATCAGAAGAGGACGAAGGCTCCTTGGTAGCTTTGAAGTTCGGGTCCGAACCTTCCTCAGATGACACATTCAAAGAAGAGCTTGAATTATCTTCAACTTCAACGGGGTCATCAACTGTATTTGACGGAATTTTAGACCTAAATAAAGTCTTAATCCTCTCTAATTGTCGACGACCCCCATCTTCATCATCGGACCTAGATACATACCCTTCTCTTTCCTCATCATCATCCTCCACATCTTCAGACTCGATTTCATTGAAAGTTACTTTCTCCCCTAGTGGACGGGTGTTTTCGGCCATTAATGCTTCATCCTCAACATCATCATTCACGGAAATAATCGGAGGTATAGGCATTTCCTCTTCCTGATAACAACCATTTAATGATGAATCAATATTTGAACTAGAAGTTTTTGCACGCAATGGTATATCAAAAGTCCTTCTTGCTTTGGTTTTTCATACGGCCCACCATCTGCTAGACTCTCTTCGTCGACGGGGGTGGGGGTCATATACACCTGTTGTGGTTGAGATGCAAGAATGAACACATTAACACCATTATGTCTAGAAGAATGCTTTAAGTCAACGAGGTCAAAAGTGCCATCTATGACAATGCCTCGCTCAACGTCCAACCACTCACAATTGAAAAAAACTACAGAATTTCCAAGAAAGTACTCCAATTTATTAACTTCTTTCAATACGCCATAATAATCGAGATTTCCTTTTAGATTGACCCCGCTATTCCAAGTTGATTTCGTTTGGCCATATTATTCGGTGTGGAATACGTAACCATTGACAAAATATCCCTTATATACATTCACTTTTAAGAGCAGACCGTGTGCTAATACTTCTAATCTCCAAGCTTTTGCATCTCCACGGTTGTTCAAAATCTAAATAAAAACACATAGATAGTAAAAAGCTCATACTTCAAATTCTATTAAAAACATTAAATTAATGAATTGGCATTTACATATTTTTTAAACCAGGAGGGAAATTCGTTGTTTGTCCTTATTGAAATCAATTCAGGCGCAATGTCTCCAGCCTGTTCTTCGAACATACTGCAATCAAGGAGAACATAAAGTGCTTAGTTCATATTAAAGTTATTAGGATTTACATTACTTAATACAAAATGAAGAATGCTTACTTCAAGTAGTCCTCGACCTCAGCACAGTTAAGGAGAATATAGAGTTTAGCCGCTTCTAATTCTTTTGGGCTTAGCATGCGCGTGCACTTTCTATTGCCAAGGAATCGACCAGGTGAAGAAAAAACTAATTTTTTTTCCATCGGGATCAGTGACTCCCCCATCATAATTGCGTCCCACTTTAGTGAACCTTGTGTCAATGTCAGGGTGAAAATATGTTGAAACAAACGACACAATTTCATCGATAATCACTGATTAAGACATAGATGCCTCAACTTTTGCTCTATTACTCATCTTATTTTTCAAATTCCCCAAAAATTGTTCAAATGGATACATCCATCAGTACTGAACAGGTCCACCAACTCTAGCTTCATAAGCTAGGTGAATTGGTAAATGCTCCATTGAATCAAAGAAAGATGGCGGAAATATCTTTTCAAGCTTGTATATTGTCACCACAATGCTCTCTTCGAGTCTTTTCATATCCTCAACACGAAGTGTGTTGGAAGTCAATGCTATGAAGAATTCACTCAATTCTGTTAGGTCAACCCATATTTCGTTAGGGAGAATGTCCCTAAATGCAATGGGAAACAACCTATCCAATAATACATGACAATCATGATTTTTCAACCCATATACTGTCCCTTCTTCCATATTCAAACAGTTGCCAATATTAGATGCAAACCCATCAGAAAGTTTCAAATCTTTCAACCACTGTAGAACATGATGCTTATCCTCTCTTGACAGAACAAAGGGAGCAACTGGTTTGAAATCTTTTCCATTAACTTTAACAATGTTGAGATCTTTACGATTGCAAATCGCTTCAAGGTCTAGCCGACCCTATCCTATGTCCTTCGTTGAGGCCTTAAAATCCATCACTATATTAAAATTTTTGTCAAACACATTTTTTTTCAATATGCATGACATCAAGGTTATGTCTTATCAAGTTCGTCTTCTAATAAGGTAACTCCCAAAATATACTCTTTTTGATCCAGTTATGGTTTTTACCAAATCCGTCTGGTTTATCCTTCGAAAACAACTTTCCCCACCCGACAACAGACACCTCAGACACCTGCTAAAAAATATCCTCACCACTCAGACGAGGAGGGGGGCCCCGACGCTCAACTCTATTTTTGGTAAAAGCATTCTTCTGTTTATGAAATTGATGGTCACTAGGAAGAAACCGTCTATGGCAATCAAACCAACACTGATTCTTGTAATTCTGAAGTGTGAATGCATCTGTATTTTCCATACAATACAGACAGGCCAATCTCCCATGTGTGCTCCATCTCGACATCATACCATAAGCAGGAAAGTCATTAATTGTCCACATCACTGTAGCCCTCATGTTAAAATTTTGCAACTTGAAAGCATCCCATGTTTGGACACCATCATTCCACAGCTGTTTGAGTTCATCCATCAGAGGTCGAAGATACACATCAATGTTTTTGCCTGGATTCGAAGGCCTGGGAATGAACAAACTCAAATACATATAATGATCAGTCATACATAACCATGAGGGAATATTATACACTGTGACTATAACAGGCCATCATGAATAAGATTTTTCCCCTGGTCCAAATGGAGAAAAACCATCCGTAGATATCCCCAACCTTATATTTCTAGGATCCGCAGCAAAATTAGGGTAAGTGGCATCAAAATGTTTTCATGCTTCACCGTCAGAAGGATGAGTCATCACACCCTCTTCACGAGGACACTCTTTGTGCCAACGCATGGCTTCTGAGCTTTCTTTCAATGCGAAAATTCGTTGCAACCTGGGAATTAGTGGCATATAACGCAACTGCGCCCGAGGCACATTTTTCTTGTGCTGGGCACTACCACGACGTGGTAGCTTATACCTACTAAGTCCACATATTGAACATGAATTGAGACCCTCATTTTCCTTATAAAAAGCATGCACTGATTCTTGCAAGCATCAATTTTTTCATAACCAAGACCGATATGCCCCAACAACTTTTTTGTCTCATAAAAATTGTTAACCATATTATTTTCTTCGGGTAGCATCCGTTGTCCCCATGACATGATACGATCATAAATATGTTGGCTCATATTTGTATCAACCATGATAGTTAGAAGCTCAGTCACAGACTCTAATATGGTCTCAGAGCATAGATCCATAGAAGAACTTCTCCGCGAAACCATTGTTGATTGAGTATTTTTTTTCTTAAATTTTTTCTCCCCTTCAAATTATTTTTCCTTTTCTTAAATTTTTTCTCTTACCTCAATATAACGTTGATTATTTTTTTCTCCTCTTCACTCAACCTCCCTTGGAAAAACCCAAACTAAAGTCGTCCTTGAGACGTAAAACTCATAACCCAAACCAAAGTCGTCCGTGTGACGTAAAACTCATAACCCAAAACCAAAATTTCTCGTCGTTACGACGTAAAATAAACCTTCAAACCCAATTCTTTGTCGAGACATAAAATCGTCGTTGAGACGTAGTCGATGAGACACAAAATTCCTCAAAAAAAATCTATCAACAATGGCCGCACAACCGTGCGTGCAAATTGGCACGGCCGTGCAAACTGAGCAGTAGCTTCAGCAACAACAAATCTTCAGTAACATCAACGTCTTCGTCAACAACAAGGCTTCATGTAATTATGTCCAAGATTGGACTCTCCTATCGGCCGTCCATCTTGCGGGAGCATATTAGGAATATAATATCATTATATTATATTCAAGTATATATTGTATATATAGATTAGGAAACACAATCCTTGTATTAGATTAGGAAACACAATCTTAGAAACCTTCTCCTTCTAGGAGATCAATCATTGTATTAGATTAGAATCCTTTTCCATCTAGGAGATTACCTCCCCATTGTAACCGTATAAATATGTACCTCTATTATCATAATCAATTGAGTCATTCAATACAATTCTTCTCTTCCATGTTTTGATTGATTCCGTCTAACCCTCCTTATTCTAATAGATAGTCCCACTTTTATAGGGATTTCTTTGGTCGAACTTTGACTATATATCCGAATGAAATTCAAAAACTTATTATTGATACACCATTAAAAATACAACCAATAACATTTTTTAAATTTTCATTTGGATATTTAGTTTTTTTCTAAATATTTAGTCAAAGTTAAATAAAATCAATCCCTAAAAAGTCAGGACTATAACGGAGGGAGTTTCTTTCTTTTACTTACCAAAAAACAGATGGTACTTCCTTCCTCTGCAAAATATACTTTGTGTGATGATTGCGTGTGCCCACAAATGAAATGAGAAGTTACTCTCCATGAGAATGAACAATAGAAGTTGTTTTACGAAAGAAGCCTTGTCTTATGCATGTGTGTGTATTGTAGTTTTACAGTTGCAGTTTGGTACGTTCAGTATGGTTAATTGTTCTTAGTTTTCAATTTAAAGACTCCTTTGGTAGTGAATGTTACTTTTTAGAGTGTGTTTTTGTAGAACTAAGACACAACCGTTAGAAGTGAATATGTTAACCTTGCTAATCTGGTTTTTGAATTTCCACTATGTTCAAGGATAGCAGCAGTAGTGGCTCATTATTTATTAGATCAATGAATGGTGATTTTTGTTAGGATTGTCTCAGCACTTTTAAGTTTTCTCCATGTTTGGTTTATCTTCAAGAATATAATGTTTCGGGAACTGATTATTGTGGACGATTAAGATGCTAGTAGCAAGGGGTTAAATTCAGTGTCCACCCCTAAGGTTTGGACAAATGCCAGTGCCTACCCATTTCTAGTTATAGTTAAAAAAATGAAAAATGTGAAGGAAAAGGGTGGACACTGATATTTGTCCAAACCTCTGCAAACCTTTTCATTCTTCAACCTTTCTCTAACTTTTTGTCAAACTGTATTCTTTACCAGAAGGCAAAAGGAGGGAGTCACTCTGCCTGAGTCAGGCTACCTCAACTGACTGATGAAAGGTATGGGAGAAAGTACACATTAGAAAATAAATGTAGAGTGTGTGTGGAACTCTTAATTACGCTTGGTCCCTGTACAGTGTGTGACTGCACTTGTTGATATGTAATGGTAATTTCCTTGGCTTCTTGTTTACCAATGTACTTCTGGTGCTAAGTGTTGGAATATTTTATGGACTTTACATATACTAGTATAATAAATAAAGTCTTTGGGCACATAGACGTATGTGCACTATAATTAATTGTATATGTCACATTAAATATTAAAGTATTTGGGCCTAATAAAGTGATCTACTAAAGTTAAAGGGGGCCCAAGTCATCTTTTATAAGTATGGGATCTATAATTAATATGTGTAGATACCTAAGGGGCCTAGTTGTTAATCTATGATGGGCTGGCTAACATACTAGGTCAATATAAATATAGGGTTATGGTCCCCAATTGACCTACATAGGTTTTATTCTTTTCATCCCCATTATCATCTGAATTCTAAGAACCCTAAGGATCAATTGGAAGACAATAATCGTTCATCAAGTCTTCATCAAGTATTCTCCGAATATTGCTATGGATTCAGGTTTGTCTATCGTTCCATAATCTTTGATAACTTAAAGCATGATTGTCCTAGAATAAATATTCCGCATCATTCTAGGGTTTATGTATAATTAATTCCATCAAGTGGTATCAGAGCCGTAATCTTGCTTTGTTGTTGGGATTATTTGGATCGAAAAGTTTTTGCTGTTTATGATTTAATTCTACTGCATATTTTTTTGTTGTCGCCCAACGGAAGGACCACCAGTCATGATCTCCGGTAGGTTTTCTTCCACATGCTCCCCGTCTGTGTGTGCGTCCATTGTTTTGGATGTTGTGCTGATATAATGTTGTTCATATTTGCTTTGATTTACCGGGTTCACATCACTTGTGTGTACGTATGCATACACATAATTTGATTAGGTAAGTTGTTAGGCTTCGTAGATTATTGATTGATGTGTCCAATTAATTGTTTGACCCTTGGTTGAAGTTTGAGTTATTTTTTTATTGAATAAAAGATTTTGTCTTTGCGGTAAATTGTGGTCTTTTTTTTTGTGTTTGATTCTTATGACTTTGGATCCAGTTAATTATTCTTCTTGTTCGATGAAGAGTCCGTTTGATCCAGTTTCGGTCTTAGATTAATTGGTTGTTTCGCTGATTCCAGCTACTTACTGTTTTGGTATGACTAAGAATCTGTTTGTTGTGTTGGAATATGCCTATGTATTGTGTTTTGTTTTGTTTTGTTTTGTTTGTAATAATTATGTGTTATTTGGATTAAGAAAATATTATTTATTGAAATTATTATTATGGACTTAATAATTTTAAATTTCAATAATAATGTTTAAGTTATGCCCATGTTTGAAATTACTTTGGGTTCGTTTATTCGAACACATCTTGTATTTTATGTTATTAAATTTACGTAGCATGTTACCAAAGTAACCTCTCCTATGAAATTTTTTAATTTAAAATACATGATTATTTGAAGTTTTTAGCGTGTTTGTTTTTCATGCGGGTAATGGTCGGCCCAAAGGAAGGCTATTATTTGGCAGAAATATAAATTCGTTTGTGGAGATAAATATGTAACAGTTATTAAGTGTCCATGTGAATATTGAGTCGGTCCAAAGAAAGGCTTGGTATTTGACAGGATTTTACTGCTAATATTTGATTTCTACTTCAAGAAAATCACTTGCAAGTTAATTTTCTATCCAAAGATTAAAATTAATGTTGCGTCGATTTTCTTGTAATGGGATAATTTTAATTTCAAACATTTATCTGCTTAAAGTTATATGTGAGCTTATTTGTCTTATTTTTTGTTCTCTATTCAGTTACTTCATCAGCTTCTAATGTATCTGCTAACATCAACTCGATTCCCATGCTGAATGGGATGAATTTTAAGAACTGGAAATAAAATGTGCTGATTGTTCTGGGAGTTATGGATCTAGACCTTGCACTCAGGGAGCCAAAACCTGCTGACCTGATTAGCACGAGTACATCTCAAGCTAAGAAGGATATGGAAAAGTGGGAACGCTCAAATCGCATGTGTCTTATGATCATGAAGAAAAGCATCCCAGAATCATTCAGAGGCGATATAGATGATGAGAAAGTTGCAATGACGTTCCTTACAGAGCTTGAAAAGCGTTTTGCTAAGAATGAAAGGGCAGAAACAAGCACGCTTTTGCGTAATCTTGTTGCCATAAGGTATAAAAGTAAAGGGAACGTGCGTGAGTACATTATGGAGATGGCCAATTTGGCATCTAAACTTAAGGCTCTCAAGTTCGAGCTGTCGGATGACATGCTTGTTCATATGGTTATGATCTCTCTTCCACCACAGTTTGGGCAATTTGAAGTAACATTCAATTTCCAGAAGGAAAAGTGGACTTTTAATGAGTTCATTTCATTGTGTATGCAAGAGGAATCAAGGTTAAAGTCTGAAAAGACTGAGAGTGCTCACTTTGCGGCTTCCTCTTCGGGCTATAACAAGAAAAGGAAGACTAAAGAAACTGCGGTCAATGAGCCAAAGAAAAAGCAACATAAAGTATCAAAGGGACAAGCTAAGGATTTAGCAACGTCAACGTCCAAGGGACAAGATAAGGATCCAGGTTGCTTTTTCTGTAAGGAAATGGATCATATGAAGAGAGATTGCCCTAAATATCACGCATGGCGTGTAAAGAAAGGTATATCTCTTGCTTTTGTTTGTTCTGAGGTTAATTTGGTTTCAGTGCCTAGACACACTTGGTGGTTAGATTCTGGTTCTTCTACTCACATCAGTGTGTCTATGCAGGGTTGCGTGAACTGCCGAAAGCCAAGTGATGCTGAAAGATTCATCTATGTGGGTAACAACAATTCTATTGAAGTTGAAGCAATCGGAACTTTTAGATTATTATTAAAGTCTGGATTTTATTTAGATTTGTATGAGACACATGTGGTACCGTCTTTTAGACGAAATTTGGTTTCCATTTCAGTTTTGGACAAAGAAGGATTTACTTGTTCATTTGCAAATGGTGAATGTCGTTTCTCGTACAATTCTAAGTTTATTGGATCTAGTACTTTATCGGTTTATGATAATCTTTATATGTTGGATACTGTTGCTTCATATCATGAAAACCTGCATGTGGAAACACGTGGTACTAAACGCAAATTTACTAACAATAATTCCATGTCATTATGGCACAAGCGATTAGGACATATATCAAAACAGAGAATGCAAAGGCTTGTGTCAGACGGAATTATTGAAACACTTGACAAATCAGATTATGAAATATGTGTTGAGTGTATTAAGGGAAAAAAAACAGACAAAAGCAAATTAAAAGCTGAGAGAGCTATGGATGTTTTGGAATTAATTCATACGGATATATGTGGACCATTTCCTACACCCTCGTGGAATGGTCAAGAATATTTCATTACATTCATAGACGATTACTCTAGTTATGGTTACCTATATTTGATCCATGAAAAATCACAGGCATTGGATATGTTCAAAAAGTTTAAGGCCGAGGTTGAAAATCAACATGGCAAAACAATAAAGAAAGTCAAATCTGACCGTGGTGGTGAATACTATGGCAGAAATGACGGATCAGGTGAACAACGTCCTGGGCCTTTTGCTAAATACCTAGAGGAGTGCGGTATCGTCCCTCAGTACACCATGCCAGCCAAACCTAGCATGAATGGTGTTGCTGAAAGACGAAATTGAACTTTACAGGAAATGGTGAGAAGTATGGTTAGTCATACTACTTTACCAGACTCACTCTGGGGAGAGGCATTAAAGACTGCAGTTTATCTCCTTAACAGGGTACCCACAAAGGCTGCTAACAAAACCCCTTATGAACTATGGACAGGCAAGAAACCTGTATTAAGGCATTTACACATCTGGGGATGTCCGGTTGAGGCTAGGCCTTACAGGCCTAATGAAAAGAAGTTGGACTCAAGGACTGTTAGTAGTTACTTTGTTGGTTACTCTGAAAGGTCAAGGGGATTTAAGTTTTACGATCCCAAATCCAGAAACTTTTTTTGACACGGGAAATGCTCAATTCTTTGAGGATGTTGAGCTTGTGGGGGGACAAGTTAGAGATGATTTTGTCTTTGAAGAGGTTCCGGTTACGATTCCTCTTCCTACTATTGTCCTTGACCATGATTTGGATCTCAATCCTGATGTGGCTCAAGAACAAAATTTGGATCAAGAAGACATTGTCAATATCCCTCTAGTTGTACATGAGGAACAAGCTCAACAACCTCAAGAATAAGTGCCTTTAAGAAGATCCACTAGAGAGAGACGAAGTGCCATTTCGGATGATTACTTGGTATTTCTAAATGAACAAGAGGTAGACATTGGTCAATTGGAAGATGATCCAATCAACTTTCATGAGGCCATTGGTAGTTCTAACTCTCAAAAGTGGATAGACGCTATGGATGATGAGATTAAATCAATGAAAGACAATGATATATGGGATCTTGTCCCATTGCCAGAAGGAGTGAAACCTATTGGTTGCAAATGGATATTTAAAACTAAAAGGGATTCACAGGGCAATGCGAAAAGACATAAGGCACATCTTGTCGCTAAGTGATTTACTCAGAAAGAAGGAATAGATTATAAAGAGACTTTCTCTCCGGTTTCTTCGAAAGACTCTTTTAGAATCATTATGGCATTAGTGGCACATTATGACCTAGAGTTACATCAGATGGATGTTAAGACTGCGTTTCTTAATGGAGACATTGAAGAAACAATTTATATGGTGCAACCAGAAACCTTGGTTTCAAAAGATTCAAAGGATATGATATGCAAACTCAAGAAATCCATCTATGGACTCAAACAAGCATCCCGTCAGTGGTATTACAAATTTCATCAAGTTGTATTGTCATTTGGTTTCACGACAAATACAGTTGATGATTGTGTCTACCACAAGTTCAGTGGGAGTAAATATATTTTTCTGGTTTTATATGTGGATGACATCCTACTAGCCACAAATGATACAGACTTACTGCATGAAACTAAGAAATTTCTCTCGAAGAAATTTGAGATGAAAGATCTGGGAGATGCATCTTTTGTATTAGAAATTCAAATACACAGAGATCGTTCTCGAGGTATTCTTAGATTGTCACAAAAGAGTTACATCGATAAGGTACTTAAGAGATTTGGCATGCATGATTGTAAAATGGGTGACACCCGAGTGGCTAAAGGTGACAAATTCAATCTTTCTCAATGCCCCAAGAATGAGATTGAATCTAGGGAAATGAATAGCATCCCTTATACTTCGGCTATAGGGAGCTTGATGTATGCTCAGGTTTGCACTCGCCCAGACCTAACATTCATAGTTGGTGTTTTAGGCAGATACCTTAGCAATCCTGGAAAGGATCATTGGATAGCAGCCAAGAGGGTCATGCGTTATTTACAGAGAACAAAGGATTATATGCTCACTTACAGAAAGTCGGATAGACTTGAGATCATTGGGTATTCGGATTCCGACTTTGCGGGATGCCAAGATAGTCGTAAGTCTACTTCGGGCTACGTTTATCTACTTTATGGAGGAGCAGTTTCCTGGAAGAGTGTTAAGCAGACACTTGTTGCTACTTCTACGATGGAGGCAGAGTTTGTGGCGTGTTATGAGGCATCAAATCACGCAATTTGGTTGCGAAATTTTATCACTGGGCTGCGCATATTAGGTGGCGTTGAAAGGCCATTAAAGTTATTTTGTGATAATAAGTCGGCAGTTATGTATCTCTATATATATAAAGAGAGGATTGTCAAAATCCCGCCCAAACCAGGGGTATTTCAGTAATTTCACGCGGTGGCAAAATTGTGGATTTAGTAACCTCGGATGACGTGGCTAGCGCTGATTGGAGAAGTTTTTCGCCCGTGCGTCACACGCGCCGACACAGGCACGTGTACGCAAAGGGTTTTTCTTTTTTTTTCTTTTTTTTTTTTTTAAATTGAGACATGTGGCGAATTCTGATTGGCCGGATTATTTTCATATTTTTATTTTTCACCCCGTTTTTTCGACCTCAATTTTTTTATAAAAATTTTTTTTTTAAAAAATTTTTTTACACCAAAATTCATAATTTTTTTCCTCTTTAATTAGAGACTAATTTCATTTAATTTGGACACAAAAAAAAATACTCTTTTTTAAATATAAATTTCTTAATTATATTTTCTTTATTTTTCTTTTTAATTTTTCAATATCTTTTTTGTGAAAATTAATTAAGTGTGAAGTATATTTTTTTATTATAAATGATGATAATAATAATCATAATTTTACTAATATGAATATTAGTACTGCTTCGTTCGCCTCAAAAATTAATGGTTTTAATGTTAGTTTCTTCGGTTCAAAATTTGACATTACTTTTTTATACATATTAAGTAATATTTTATAAAATATTCATTGGGACGAATATAGTAATTTATTTTTTTACCCGAAGTCGTATTATTTTGTAAAAATTAATGTTCATAATGTTCGTGTCTTCGTGTTAGAAAATAAATATTAATTTTTTAGACAAGTAAATTCATTGAGGCAAAAGAAGCATTTTTTTTTTTTGGATATAGAAAGTAGTATTAATTATGGGATGAAAGTAATATTCATTTTTGAATTGAAGAAATTTTTTTTTGTTAAAAAGTAGAAATTTTTTATATGTCCAAAAAAATGAACATTGCTTCTTTCGTCTCAATGAACATTTTAAAAAATAATACTAATTTATTCGTCTAAATAATTAATGTAATATTTTCAGACGAAGACACTAACATTACAAACATTAATTGCAGAGGCGAATGAAGTAGTATTATTTTTAAAAATATTTGCTCATTTTTCACTTGAAGTAATTTTTTTCCATAAAAAGTAGAATTTTTTTATCTGTCCAAAAAAAATTACCATTGCTTCCTTTGGCTCAATGAACATTTTAAAAAATAATACTACTTTATTTGTCTAATAAATTAATGTCATATTTTAAAATAGTAATTGATGCCGCAGAAATTGTGCTTATCAATCTTCCTCCACGTGGCAGGACGAATCACCTGACTCCTTGACCTGAAATCAGAACCCACGACTAGCCGGATGTGTCTCCGGCGAAGACCCTCGGGCGTGAGAGTAAGAACACAGTTGTATAAAGCTCAAAATGTATTGAATAAATGAATTCCAATAGCAAAAATGGCAGTTACCTTTGCACTGTTGGTAGTGATGAGGTATTTATAGTTGATGTAGGTGATTTAATGACGTGGCTACATGAGCTCCGAGATTGTAGGAACAGTTACATGTGGTGTGAACGTGTCCTGTAATGGTCCCTGATTTGTAGGGAAGCAGTTATGGTAAGACTTGACCCACGTGCGTCTATCTCAGTTAACTCGACGTTTGCTATTTAGGTCGAGGTCGCCATTTGTAGAATGATCGACCTGACTGGCGGGTAGAGCATGGTTCGTACCCGAATTATAATACGGATCATGAGGTCGGACTAAGTTAAGTCGGGACCTGGTAGGTCGGACCATGGACTTAGTCGACTGATATTTGAGATGGGCCTTGGGCCTTGTCTGATTGGATCAGTCTCATTGAGAATGTGGGAGCCAATGCTATCTGTGATTGGGCTTTACTTGCTTGGCCCAACTCGACACTTTCGGTATGTTCAGTGGCCCCCAACTTTCGAGTGGACTTTGTCGACTTGGAAGTTAAGAAGATTTTTGATGTGAATTATTTTACCCGCAGGTCGCTACCAATTTTTTGAGGTAGGTCGACCACAATGACGTGGCATAATCCTGGACGTTGGCGATGAACGGTTAGATCGGAACGAGCGCCGTTTTTGCCATAATGATTATATTTTTGACGTTTGAGAGTCCACCTAGGAAACTGTTTCCGCCATTAATTAGGAAAATTAAATTCGAATTTCCCTTTGCCCTTTCCAATTCAGGAAGCTATAAATTCGAGAGTCCTTCCCCATTTACAACTTTCGCCATCTCTGATTCCTTGAATTCCGGCGTGAATAGCGAAAAAGGCAATCGGATAAATCAAAGCTTTCATCTCCGTCTGTAAACCCCTCTTCGAACGAGCTAATTTAAGGTACTCCTCTTGTCTCTCAAAACTAGGGTTTTATTTCCATAATTTCTTCAATTTCGCCATGGCTAAGACCTTTAGTACTGAACCCGGAGCTTGGTATGGAGTACGTAAAGTTAACCGCAGGGTTTATAAACATTTGAACGGAGAGTGGAGGGAGATGACCATGGAGGAGTGTACTTCAATTTTAGCCCGATGGGGTTTGCATTTCTTGAACTGACCTTGCTGTGGGAGATAGTTTAGGTATCTTAGGAACGAACGACCCAAGAGTTGAGTCATTCCACCTCTTCCATGAAATTCTTGACCATATTGCCACATTCTACATTCAGGGTCCCAACAAACCTTCCTTCCTTAGGAATAGAATTGGATTTCCGGGGGAATCTAGGTCGCCCCTTAGTTTATCGATTAGGTCTCCTGAGACTTCATGTAGAACTGATTCCCCTGTTTCCCCCTCTTCTTGTACAGATATGGAGACTCAAGGAGAAGCCAATGCGTCGATCTCGTCAAGTCCCCGTATTGTTGACGCCTTCGAGGCCAATGTGGCGCCAGGCAGGAATGAAAGGGGTTATGTTCCTCAAGGGCCACTGAGAGGGAAGCAGAATTTTCCTTCTAGATTGTCGACCATTTATGACTTCTGTGAGGTGGACAGGGAGGAGTTTGAGGTTACCCTTTATAGCAGGACTGACTTCTTCAAACAATTTGGGAAGACTTACAAGACTGATGCCACCAGGGTTGCCTTTTATTATGGCCAGTTCATTGCCGGCTTGAGATTGCCCTTGGACCCTTTTATTAACGAGTTCCTAGAGTGCGCCAATGC
Organism: Adenophora triphylla var. japonica; assembly: GCA_022495995.1. NCBI lineage: Eukaryota > Viridiplantae > Streptophyta > Magnoliopsida > Asterales > Campanulaceae > Adenophora > Adenophora triphylla. Next base: position 145,993 of record JAFEMH010004022.1, on the reverse strand, counting down.
CCTGCCTATCCAACTGGGCGCCAATACTTGTAGAGTCTTGGTCTGCTTTGCAATGGTTTGCCGCTTCTTAGGTTATGAGCCTTGTATGAGGGTGTTCAGAGAGTTCTTTGCTGTGAAGTTCGACAAGAATGGCGGCATAAGTACTCCCTCTAAAGCAAATTCCCCAAAACTATTTATCAATTTGCCTAGCAAGGTCAGTGGCTGGAACTCCCATGTTGCAGTAGTGGAGAGTAGGTTAGGTTGGGAGTTCCCCCTACCAGGTGAGGATACCAAAGCGGTAAGGGATGAAGACCAGTGGGAACCCCATTGGCATAGTGAACTGCGTGGGAAGTTGGTAGAGTTGGTTGCCCGTGTGCCCATCAGTTGGGAGGTTTTGGGAACCACGAAGAACAATTACATCCAAGCAGGAATGATGCTAGGGGATGATGATGTTGTGCCTTTAGTTCCCATAGTCAGGTGCTTGAGGTATCCAAACTGGGTTACTCATGCTCACGCTAGGTTTGGGAAGATCTGCTCTCTCTGCCAAAAGAATAAGAACTACTGCAGAGATAATGGGGAACATGTTGGTGGTAAGGATTTACTCGCCCCTTCCTTCTCCTTGTGTGATAATTTCTTATGGGCGAGCTCCATCTTGTTTGGCATTTGTATTTGATCATTTAGTCGTCACTTACTGATCTCAGCGTAGAACTCGTACCTTGTATATGTGTAGCTTCCGTATTGAATTTCTTAGCTCGTTACTTATGTTGCTCGTATGTAGAACTCGTGGCTCGTACATAGAACTTATAATTATGATGTCGAGCTAATACTCTTCCTTTTTTGACTTGTGCAGTTTTGACCCCTGCTCAGGAAGCCAATATGGGAAGAGCCGTTGATATCAGGAAGGCCAAGAAGAGCTATGGAGCAGCTAATGCCAGGGAGAACCGTGAGATAGAGGGGGTCAAGAGAAATGATCTGCTGAAGCTGGTCGACCAGGATACCACCAAATTCATTCCTGCTGAGGAGAATTTGGAAGGATTGGATGAAGTCCCAGAAGGGGAAAATGTTGAGGGTGATGATGCCCAAGGTTCTGAAGAGGTCCACGTTGCTGGTGTGGATGGGGTTGAGAAAAGTGTGGAGCCAGAGGAGGAAGTCGTCCGTACTAGGACTCGAGCTCAGGTTAGGTCCACAACCAAAACCAAGACTAAAGCTGTCTCCAAGAAGAAGTCCCATGTCATCGCTTTAGATGAAGAAGAGGAGGAAGATGACGATGTCCCTCTGAGCAAGAAGATCAAGATTGGTCCCTCAGTAGTGAGCTCGGCATCTAATCAAGTCGGTGCTAGTGAACCAATGGAGACTGAGACCAGAAGTCCGCATGCCTCCCCTATTCAAGTTTCATATGACGAGCTGATTCAGAATAGGGTTGCTGAGCTAAGTGAGGTGCCTCCTTTGACCAGGATTAACAGCTTGGCTAGGGAGTATCCAGAGCTGGAATATGGCCAGGTAGTTGTCAGGAGGGGAGCTGATCAGGATCTGATCAGAGAGTTTACTAATAAGCCATTGACTCCAGAAGCTTGTCGAGCTCGAGTTGGGTTGGCTTCCTCCGAGGTAACCCTTGAGCTTTTAATGTATTCATTCTTCTTGCCATTTTCCACTCCTTTCTTTTCATTTGATCTGACCCCTTGTATCAACTCGTTATTTCAGTCCCTTGCCATGATTGATTTAGCCACCACTTATTGGAAGGCGGTAGAGGAGCAGGAGAAGCTGGCCAAGACTATGTTGGCTCGTAAGAACGAGGAACTGGGGAAGCTGGAAGGTGATCAAGCTCAGTTGAAAGAGGACTATACAAAGCTGAAAGGAGAGTTTGACAAATTGAAGGAGGAGAACTCGGACTTGGATAACTCTTATGAAGCTTTGAAGCTTTTGAAGGATAATGAGATCAAATTGAAGGAGGAGGCCTGGAAGAGCTTAGGGGAAGCCAACAGTGAACTCGCTCGTCTCAAGGAGGAGAAAAAGAAAGTGACAGCTGATCTCGAGCTGGAAAAGCAACAGTGGAGGAGGTTCCGTCACCTTAGCCAAGAAAGCAGGAGGAAGCTGGATCTTTGCTCGACAACAATGGGAGCTGGAACTCAACAATGCTGTGAAGGTGGCCAAAGATGAAGCTGTGAAAGCTTACAAAGAGAGTGACGAGCTCCATGCTCATGTTACCAAGGAAGCCAGCGCCTTCTGGGACGTAGGTCGAGCTCACATGGCTCGACGTATTACGGTGGATCCTGCTTACGATATCTCAGTTGAACAACTCGCTCAATGGGCTGCAGAAGATCCCTATAATACGGCGGCTCGACCGGGGCATAGCTTGGTGCCTTACAATGATAATGACTTGGAGATTATAGCTAAAGATGACGCGGCCGCCGAAGCTGAAGTTTGGACTCCTCCTCCTGTTGCTCGAGTTAATTACAGCACCATTTTAGCCGAGCTTGAAGAGCCTGACTCACCAGCCTTTGATGATGATACTCCACAACACGGATTTTCTGAGTCAGGTAAACCAATCGGCCCCCAGCAGCAGGAGGAAACCGTAGATAAACAAGCGGCTACTAGTGGTCATGTTGAAGGCGATCCCAAAGATTAAATTTTGAAACTGTTGGTTGTGTAATGAACAAGTCCCAAACATTTCTTGTTTTTTGTCTTTATGAATACTTTGATGCCTTGGCCCTATTTTTTGGGAGGCATAGTACTTTTGTAGTTTTAATTAAATAAGTCTTGGCCCACTTTGGGGAGACTTACTTATGTTTAATCGTAACTGACTTCTCTTTTTTGCATGTTGTATGCTTTTGATGTAAGTGTCGAGCTAGATGTGGTAGGGTAAATGAGTCATCTTAAGTTTAAGGTCGTCCTGACTCTATGATGACTTGGTCGACCTCAGACTTGGTTAATTTTTGTGAACGAGATTGACTATAAATCTAATCTGTTCAAACTATTGAAGCTGACCAAGGGTCGAGCTAATTAGAATGAAGTCGATTAGGAATCGGGCTTGTTAAATAAACAAAGCTGATTAAGAATCGAGCTAATTAGAACAAACTGACTAAGAGTCGAGTTTGTTAGAACGAAGTCGACTAAGAGTCGGACTTGTTAAATGAACAAAGCTGATTAAGAATCGAGCTAATTAGAACAAACTGACTAAGAGTCGAGTCTGTTGGAACGAAGTCGACTAAGAGTCGGACTTGTTAAATGAACAAAGCTGATTAAGAATCGAGCTTGTTAAAACAAAGCTGACTGAGAGTCGAGCTTGTTGGAACGAAGTTGACTAAGAGTCGGACTTGTTAAATGAACAAAGCTGATTAAGAATCGAGCTTGTTAAAACGAAGCTGACTAAGAGTCGAGCTTGTTGGGGTTAGTGTAACACTATGTTTGATCGAATGAACTGCACTTTTCATTGAAGTAGGGAACATGCTTACATCAATTTAAAACTAGAATTAACACAAGCTTGAAATTGGGAACTGAAAACTAGAAGTAGTATTTGATGAGGTGAGTGGCGTGCCAAGGATGTTTCAACTCTTCACCATCAGGATGAGCAATCATGTAAGTCCCCTCTTTGACAACTCGAGTAACAATGAAGGGGCCTTCCCAGTTAGGAGATAACTTGTTCTGCTGGGTTCTTCTCCCCGTTGCCTCGATCTTTCTCAACACATAATCTCCCACTTGGAATGACCTTGCCTTGACCTTCTTGTCGTGGTAGCTTTTAGTTATTGCTTGTAGTTGACCATTCGGAGGTAGGCTGTTTCTCGCTTCTCGTCGATCAGATCCAGGTCGATCAATCTGTTGGTATCATTTTGCTCTTGATTGAAGAAAGTCACTCTAGCAGTGGGGAATCTGAGCTCAGCAGGTGCCATGGCCTCTGACCCATATGTGAGAGCAAAAGGGGTTTCCCCCGTAGGCCCCCGAGTGGTTGTACGAACTGCCCAAAGAGCAAGGGGAAGTTTGTCCAACCAATTGTTACGTCGAACTACGAGTCCTGTCTTGAGCGAAGATAGAACAAGTTTATTTGCTGCCTCAGCTTGCCCATTTCCTTGAGGATAGGCGACAGAAGATTGCCAATGCTTGATGCCTACTCGATTCATCTACGCCGAAGGCTGCGGAGGCGCAATCCGTTGTCAGATACTATAGCTCGAGGAAAACCAAATCGACACCAAATGAAATCGTGAATGAAGTTGATAGCGTTCTCCTCTGTGATGCGAGCTAATGGTTTGGCCTCAACCCATTTGGTGAAGTAGTCTATGGAAACGATCACATACTTGCAGTTTCCCCGGGCGGGGGGGAAGGGTCCAATCAAGTCGACACCCCACATGTCAAATGGCCAAGCTGCAATTACTGGAGTCTGCTCGGTTGTAGGCATGTGAGGTAAGTTAGCAAACCTTTGGCACTGATCACATTGTTGAACGAAGTTATGAGTATCAGCTCTCATGTGCGGCCAGTAGTACCCCAAAGTGATTAACTTGTCAGCAAGAGTCCTGGCCCCCGGGTGTCCACCACAAATCCCACAGTGTACTTCATGTATCAATAGGGCGACTTCTTGAGGGTGGATGCATTTTAGCAACGGTCGGGTGTAGGATCTTCTGAACAGATCGCCTCCTTGAATGACATACCTTGGAGCTTTCTTTTTGATAGCTCGAGCCTTCTTCTCGTCATCTGGCAGCTCGCCACTTTCTATGTACGCCTTCATTTCCTCGATCCAACACTTCTCATAAGCCCAATTTCTTGAGGCGTCCTCTACGCATTGAATTTTTACTCTCTCATAAGCTGGATTTTCAAGAAAAGAGATGGGCTCATCATGTGGCTCATCTAAGGTAGCTAATTTCGAGAGGAGGTCGGCTAGCTCGTTGTCCTCCCTTCCAATCCTTTGAATCTCCCAGAATTCCAAATCCTTTATCAGCTCCTTCACCAGGTCACAGTATTTAATCAACGTGGAGCTAAGTACCTCGTACTCGCCTCTGACTTGGTTAACTATCAGTTGTGAATCACAATAGGCCATGATCTTAGTTGCTCCAAAACACTTGGCGTACTCAATGGCTGCTATCAAGGCTTCATATTCAGCCTGGTTGTTGGAAGCATCAAACTTGAACCTTAGTGATTCCTCGTACACTGTCCCAGATTCTGGTTCAATTAGCACTATCCCAGCTCCACTGCTATTTTTGGTCGCTGATCCATCTGAATAGACCTTCCAACAATCGTCGGGTAGACTGATGGCGACACAGGACTACGGCTCCTTCCCTTTAGCCTTTTCCTTAGGAGCTCGCTGCTCGTTGTCTTCTTTGGTGAACGTAAGCTCGACCAAGAAGTCTGCTAGAGCTTGAGCCTTCAGTGCCTTTCGAGGTCGATACTCAATGTCAAATTCAGTAAGGGCAATTGACCAATTGAGCAGTCGACCTGAACTCTCCGGCTTGTGCAATATCTTTCTCAAAGGCGCATTAGTAAGAACCACAATTGGGTGAGCCAAGAAATAAGCTCGCAGTTTCCTTGAAGCCACGACTAGAGCATAAGCAACCTTCTCAGCATTATAATATCTGCTCTCCACATCTGATAAGGCCTTGCTGATGTAGTATACTGGTTTTTGAAGCCCTTCCTCTTCTCTGATCAAGACTGCTGCAACCGACTTGTCCCCCACAGACAAATACACAAACAAGGTCTCACCAGTGGTCGGGCTGCTCAGGAGTGGAGGAGTAGCAAGGTATTCTTTGAGTTGTTGGAACGACGAATGACATTCGGCCGTCCACTCAAAGTTTTTCGTCCCCCTCAATGACTTGAAGAAGGGGAGAGACCTTTCAGCCGACTTGGATATAAAGCGACCTAGGGCTGCCACCCTGCCATTGAGTCGTTGCATCTCTTTTATACTTGTAGGCTCCTTAATCTCGACTAGAGCCTTGATCTTTTCCGGGTTAGCCTCTATACCTCGTTGAGATACCATGAACCCAAGGAACTTTCCAGCAGCTACACCAAATACACACTTGCTGGGGTTGAGCTTCATGTCGTTTGCTCTTAAATTGGCGAACGTTTTCTTTAGGTCGACCACGTGACGTCCAGTCTTTGTTTTGATGACCATGTCATCGACGTAAGCCTCCATGTTTCGGCCAATTTGAGAAGCAAAGACTTTGTTCACCATTCTTTGATAAGTCGCCCCTGCATTCTTCAATCCAAAGGGCATCATGTTATAGCAGTAAATGCCTCCAGCTGCTTGAAATGCCGTTTTCACAATGTCATCCTCGTGCATCTTTATCTGGTGGTACCCCGAGTAAGCATCCAGGAAACTGAGAGTAGAGTAGCCAGCAATGGAATCGACTAGTTTGTCAATTCTAGGAAGAGGATAGCTGTCCTTCGGGCAAGCAAGATTTAAAGTGGTGAAGTCGACACACATCCGCCATTTGCCATTTGATTTCTTCACCATGACCACGTTGGCCAACCACGTTGTATGAGTGGCCTCTTTGATTATCCCTGCACATAGAAGTTTTTGTACCTCAGTTTTAATAGCCTCTTCCTTGTCACGAGCAAAACTTCTCAACTTTTGGGGTCTAGGCTTTATGGTCGGGTTAACTTCAAGTCTATGAACGGCGACCTCTTCTTTGATTCCCCTCATGTCTTCTACCCTCCATGCGAAGACATCATTACTCTCCTTGAGTAGCTCAATGATTTTTGCTCGCTCCTCAGTGATATTTGCTTTCCAATCTGAATTTTTGGTCGGGGTAGGAAAGGTTGGTAATACGACTCTAGTTCGTCCACAGCTTCTAGCTCTGGTCCATCCCTGAATTGTAGAGTCTCAAGTATTATCTCTCTGACCCTTTGCCTTTCCTCAGCTCCCAAATGTGGAGCTTCCTCATCTATCATGTCATCCAACTTGTGCATGACCTCATTTGGTGGTGGTGGTGGCCCCCGAGTTATTGTCGAGCTGGAGGCATAGGTTGCCTATGAGGACTTGGTCGACCATAACTACATCTGGATCGACCTCTGTGGTGTTAGAGTGACGTGTCGACTCAAGCATGACCTCGTCATTTGAGTGATAGGTCGACTCTTCCACATTGGTGATTGTAGACAGCCGAGTAGTTTTGGTGACTGATTGAGACAGCTTTAAATAACCATCTGCAGTCTCGATCTCAAGCTCTCTCTTCCTTCTTTCCCGAAGAACATGGTCTAAGTAGGCTCGAGCTGTGCCTTGTACGCAACCTACTCCAGCAGGTGTGGGGAACTTGACTCGTTGATGAGGGATCGATGCAACCATTCCAAGAGCGACCTGTCCAGGAATACCAAGTATGGCAGCGTAGTCACTATTCACATCAATCACGATAAATTGTACCTTTGACACAATCCTTTGGGGGTGATGGCCTAGGTCGACGTCGAGCTCTATTTGGCCTTTAACATCAACTCGATGGTTGGTGAAGCCCTCCAACCTACCATCATATCTTTCAGCGCTCGTCATTAAGACCCGTCTCTTTGAAAGTCTTGTAGAACAAGATATCCTTGCAGGCCCCGTGTCGACTAAGAGTACGCTCGTCGTACATCCGTCTATGAGACTGGGATGACGAGAACTTGCTCCACTAGCCGCCATATTAGTTGCTAATTCATGAGGGTAGAAACCGATCACTTCATCTCTTACATCTCTCCTTGGAGGTACATGTGGGGCTTTGTTGAAATTTGAAAGATCTTGTGTTTGATAGCCGTATTGCTTGCACGCTCTGTAATGACTCCCGGAGTTCGGTCTAGGTTGCCTAGGTCCTGTTGTCCACTGCTGGTTTGCTCGCCTCCACCGGCTTGAGGCCTCTTCACATATGCGTCGAGTCTACCCTGCTCGACCATTCTTTGGATGATCCGCTTCAAACCCAAACAATCCTCTGTGAGATGTCCTGTATCTTTGTGATAATCACAGTACTTACTGTTGTCCCTTCTGAACTTGTTGCCTGGGTTCATTGGGGCAGGGGGTGCCAACTCGACGGCATTCATAATTTCTGTTCGACTCACCGTAAGGGGAGTGAAAGCCTCAGGCACCTTTTCTGTAGCCCTGGTCCTATTTTTTCCATTTTTATTATTTCCTCCGTTCTTGTTGGAGTCCTTCTTGTCATCAGCGACCTCCACCTTGGGGCTTTTACCATTCTTCTTCTCTTTCCTTTCCTCAGTAAGAGCGACATTGTACACCTTCTCAAACAACTCTGTCGAGTTGTTCTTGTCTGGCTGTGAGTTCATAATCCATGTCTGCCGAGGAAATACCGTTTCGGAAGCAATTGATGACTTCCCTATCGGTGAGGTCCTCCTCTATCTTATCAACCATTTCCTTGAACTTGGTGAAGTAGCTCATCGAGCTTTCATTTTTGGCCTGTACCAAGTTGTTGAGATCAGTGTGATCACTTTCCGAGCTCCGGCGGTCGAAGCGATCTAGGAACTTCGTCCAGAAGCATGTCCAAGTGGTGATGCTACCGGCGGCTAAACCATTGAACCAAGTTAAGGCTGCCCCAGTGAGTGTGCTTAGGAGAGCTTTGCACATATTGTCGTTCTCATTGGCGACAAAACACATTGTGGCTTCCAGATGTGCTATATGACTCCTTGCATTGGTCGACCCCGAATACTTCTCCAGAAGAGGTAACCTGAAAGTAGGAGGAGGTCGACTATCTCTGATTTCCTTGGACAAAGGTCGAAGAGCAAAGTCAATTCGTTCGACCTTTCCAATCTCTTTTTTCTTCTCCTCCTCCCATTATTCAAACTTCTTTTTCATCAACAACCACTCTCTGGCGTCGGGTCTTTCATCTCTTGCAGGGGGAACAGCATTCGACCTTTGACCTTCGCTTCTAGGGGGAGTTACCTGCGTACTCCTCCTGTCTCTGTGAGAATGAGTCCTCTCTGTTCGAACTGGAGACCTATGCCTATCATTCCTTATGGGCGACCTGCGCCTCTCATTCCCGGATGGCGACCTGCGCCTATTATCTCCAAATGGCGACCTGCGCCTTTCCCCAGCTATAGGCGACCTGCGCCCATTCCTGTCTCTGTGAGACCACGATCTCTGCGTCCGTCTTTGGGGAAACGTGCCTGTTCTGTTGGGCATTAGCGCGTCCTCAAATCGGGCCCTGAGCCTCCTGCTCCCTATTTACAGTGAGGCTAGCCCTTAGGTCGTTACTTGGCACATGAACGATCGTAGGAGCTCGTTGAACTATCTGTTTTCACCATTACGCCCACACCCTCATTTGGCCTAACACTCCTGGCCTGTTGCCTATCGAGAGACACAGGTGGGAGCCACCCTTTCTGAGCGTACGTTGGCCTGCTCTGCCTCCTCCATGGCTATCAAATCAGCCAAAATTTGGGCTCGCTCCAACATCATTTCCTTCTTGCTCATGGGATTGGTTGAGGGACCTGCCCTGTTTTCCATGTTCACCTGCCCGGCTGGACGTTTTGGAGGAGGTGGAACTCCTTGTCCCTCCATATTTCTTTTTCCTCTCCTTGTATCAGGCAATCCTCTGCCATCAACAATACTAGTAGAGCGCGTTGCTCTACCGTGAGGGCGATTTGGTGGGGGAGGAGGCAAATCCATGTTTTCAGTATTGACATTGAGATTTCCAGCATTCGTATTGGTGTTGTTGTTCACTTCAATGAATTCTTCAGAAGCATCTTCCACATGCCCGTTTGGGGTTACCATGATTGTAGGTTGATGGAAATTTTCGAGGTCAAGCTAAAGCACGATTCCCGGCAATGGAACCAAACTGATGCCGCAGAAATTGTGCTTATCAATCTTCCTCCACGTGGCAGGACGAATCACCTGACTCCTTGACCTGAAATCAGAACCCACGACTAGCCGGATGTGTCTCCGACGAAGACCCTCGGGCGTGAGAGTAAGAACACAGTTGTATAAAGCTCAAAATGTATTGAATAAATGAATTCCAATAGCAAAAATGGCAGTTACCTTTGCACTGTTGGTAGTGATGAGGTATTTATAGTTGATGTAGGTGATTTAATGACGTGGCTACATGAGCTCCGAGATTGTAGGAACAGTTACATGTGGTGTGAACGTGTCCTGTAATGGTCCCTGATTTGTAGGGAAGCAGTTATGGTAAGACTTGACCCACGTGCGTCTATCTCAGTTAACTCGACGTTTGCTATTTAGGTCGAGGTCGCCATTTGTAGAATGATCGACCTGACTGGCGGGTAGAGCATGGTTCGTACCCTAATTATAATACGGATCATGAGGTCGGACTAAGTTAAGTCGGGACCTGGTAGGTCGGACCATGGACTTAGTCGACTGATATTTGAGATGGGCCTTGGGCCTTGTCTGATTGGATCAGTCTCATTGAGAATGTGGGAGCCAATGCTATCTGTGATTGGGCTTTACTTGCTTGGCCCAACTCGACACTTTCGGTATGTTCAGTAATTTTTTTTTAGCTAAAGTAGTAGTATTTTGAAAAAATTAATGTTTATAATGTTAGTGTCTTCGTCTCAGAAAATAAATATTAATTTTTTAGACAAGTAAATTCCTTGAGGAAAATGAAGGAATTTTTTTTTTGATATAGAAAGTAGTATTAATTATGGGATGAAAGAAATATTCATTTTTGAATTGAAGGACAATTTTTTTTTCCTTAAATGTACTTTCGAAATAATGAAAAACATATTATTATGAATTTTCATTGAGTTTATTTTTTTACAAAACATTTTATATTAAGTTCGTCTCGGTCCATTTTTTTTTTAGAAACAATTCCTATTGATCTCTTTTAAAAAATGATGGGTTATTAATAAAGAACTTTAGATTAATGATAAAAAAAATGTGGAAGCCATTTGATATAACATTTTTTTATTTAAAGAGTAGTTGAAGTATATTAGTAAAATTAAAAATCTTATTATTGTCTATAAATATAATTATTAGAGCTATTTATGTTTTAATTTTTATTTTATCAAAATTTGATGGATTATTAATCTTGGTTTCATTTATTTGTGCATTTTTTTTATAAAATATTTATGAATTTATTGTAATTTGCCTTATTTAAGAATTAAAAAAACAAAGAAAAGTATAATAAAAAACAAAGTAAACCAAATCAAAACATCGATTAGGATTTGCTTTAGTTATTTTTATATAATTCGAGTAAAGAAAATCAAATACTCTGTCAATAAAAAATCTTCTTAATAAATAAGTTAAATACTTATTTATTTAAACAATTGCTATTTTATATTAATATTTTGAGATTGCTTGGTAACTTAATTATTTATAATTTATTATTTATATTACCTATTCTTACTTTCTCTCCGATATCCCATTAAGAATATGTTTACAAAAGAAAGTATCTTAGAATTTGTTTGTTTGGAGAATTACTAGAGTCAAGAGTTTCGAATTGCAGTTGAAGAGAAAGATTGGGAGACTTATAACTAGATAGATTACGGTTTCCCAATCGTTGGCGAAAATTAAGTGATATCGTGAGCAAATTACGCACATATCACGTTAAATACACAATAAATATGTTTTACATAAAAAATATGCGTTCAATTCCCTAGAATTGAAAAATGCATGCCAAATGTGAGTATTATTGAATAGAACGGGAATTTACGTATAAAACGCGTTTTGTACGAACTAACTATTCCTTAAATATAGATTTATTTTAGGGACCTTCAATCTGATATTTGTACTGATAATATAGTTTTCAAATAAGTGTTTTACAATGTACACAAACATTTCTATTTCATGTAGCATTTGTATTATTACTAAAAAAACTAAATAGAAATATTATTTTTCCTATCTCAAATAAATAATTTACAAAATATACTTCTATTCAAAATTATATTATTTACAAAATATTCATTAGGACGAAAATAGTAATTTTTTTTTAGCTGAAGTAGTAATATTTTGTAAAAATTAATGTTTATAATGTTAGTGTCTTCGTCTCAGAAAATAAATATTAATTTTTTTGACAAGTAAATTTCTTGAGGCAAAGGAAGCAATTTTTTTTTTTTTGATATAGAAAGTAGTATTAATTATGGGATGAAAGTAATATTCATTTTTGAATTGAAGGACAATTTTTTTCCTTAAAAGTACTTTAGAAATAATGAAAAACATATCTATCTACTCCCTCCGTCTCATTACAAACCACAAATATTCCTTTTTTTCCGTCCCATTACAAACCACAAATTCACTATTCCCTCCACTCATTCTCTCTCCTATCATTATTTTAATACTCACAACACCATTATAATTTACTATTCCCTCCACTCATTCTCTCTCCTATTTTACTTTTACACTCACAACATTTATACCATTATTTTTTTCCTTAATCTCCGCGCAAACAGTAAATTTCCTCTTTGTAATGGGACGGAGGGAGTATATATAAAAGGAGAAAAGTCTCACTTTTCCCCCAAAAATCGTGAGCAAAATTGTAATTTCACATAGTGGCAAAAATGAAGATAACAAGCAAATACTTTAAAAAATTATCATATAATAATTATTAATAAAGAAAACTCAATAGAAATATTATTTTTTTCATCTCAAATAAATAATTTAAAAAATTGTAATCTTCATTGGGATGAAGAAAGTAATATTAATTTTAAAAATATTTATTGGGATGAAGGAAGTAATTCTCATTTTTTTTGGAAAAAAATTTAGTATTATTTATTGGTTATTCATTTTGAGTCGAATATAATATTTATTTTTTAAATGAATAATATATTTTTTTTATATAAAAGCATATATTTAAAGAATTTATTTGAGATGGATAAATTAATATTCATATTTTTTGAAATGATCCAAACAAATCAAGGCCACAATCGGTCAGCCACAACCCTCAACCGATCCAAACAAATCAAGGCCACAATCGATGATTCAAACAAATCAAGGGCCACAACTCCCAACCGATCCAAACAAACGAAGGTCACAATCGGTGATCCAAACAAACCAAGCCCATGCACAATCGGTCATTCAAACAAATCAAGGGCATGGACAATCGGTCAGCCACTCCAAGGCCATGGACAATCGGTCAGCCACTCCAAAGCCATGAACAATCGGTCATCCAAACAAACTAACCCATGCACAATTCGGTCACCACTCCAAATAAATCAAAATAAAAACAAAGTTACAAATTCCATCTCACTTTAAATTACAAAATAATAATTATTAATAAAAAATGCTATCTATAAAATTATTTTCTCCATCTCAAATAAATACTTTAAAATATATACTTCTATAAAAAATTATAATCGTCATTTCAAAATAAATATTACTTTCGACTCAAAATGAATAACCAAAAAATAATACTTCATTTTTTTTCCAAAAAAATGAACATTACTTTCTTCATCCCAATGAACATCAATTTGCTGATTGAGAGAAATGACGCCATTTATTTTTGGATATAAAAAATAGTATTCATTTTGGAATGAAAGTAATATTCATTTTTGAATTGAATGAATTGTTTTCTTAAACAGTCGAATTTTTTCTATGTCATAAAAGAAATAAATATGGATTCCTTCGTCTCAATGAACATTTAAAAAAAAGAATATTACTTTATGCGTCAAAAAATTTAATATTATCTTAATGTCTTCTTTTGAGACGAATGCACTAATATTACAAACATTAATTTTAGAGGCGAATAAAGTAGTATTAAATTTTAAAATATTCATTCGGATGAAGGAAGTAATGCTCATTTTTTTGATAAAAATGTGGTTTTATTTTTTTATTATTCAATTTGAGTCGAAAGTAATATTTATTTTTGAAATGAATAATATAATTCCTTATAGAAGTATATTTTCTAAAGTATTTATTTGAGATGGAAAAAATAATATTTCTATTTCGTTTTCTTTATTAATAATTATTATTTTGTAATTTAAAGTGAGACGGTGTTTGTATCTTGATTTGATTTGTTTGGATTGGCAACTGATGTTCTTAAAATATTGATTTGTAATGATGATAAGCTCTGTCAATCTGATCTATGTACTGATAATGTAGTGTTTAATGAAGTTTTTCATAATTTATAAATGTATTTAACTTTTTTTTTTGTTTTTCTTTAATTTCTATCTTAGTGTTGCATGTAATTATCCGTGCATCGCAAGGGAGTTTCACTAGTTCTAATAACAACAAGAGCTCGTCTAAGTCTAAGCACATAGACATTAAGTATCTTGCTGTTAAGGAACGGATTCAGAGTGGACAGATTTGTATTGAGCATATTGAGACTAACTCCATAATCGCGGATCCGCTTACTAAGGGTGTAACACCGAAGGTTTTTCACGAGCACACTGCTTGTATGGGTGTTGTATCACTAGAGTATGCTTAGATTGAGTGGGAGTTTTGTATTTTGCTCTTACATTTATTGTTATAAGTATATTTGGTTTTTCAGTTTTGGTTAATAAAGTTATTTTGCACTCTGAATATTTGGTTGATCTCAAAATAAGGTTGGATCAGTTGAGAATAGACATGTGAAGATCACATTACATGTTATTCCATGCTACACATCCATACTTGATCCATGTCATTTAGTTGAGTTAATATATGTGACCACTGATGGGTCTAGTTGCGCTAATAGTGACGAAAACCTCTTTGATCCTTATGTTGATTTGACTAATGGACCGGATTGGTTTAAGATGACACAATTTGGTAAAGCATTGCTGTTAAGGTTTATAATGTGATATGCAATTAAACTAAGGTATTATACTATGTACATGTGTAAGTCCAAGTGGAAGATTGTTGGAATATTTTATGGACTTTACATATACTAGTATAATAAATAAAATCTTTGGGCACATAGACGTATGTGCACTATAATTAATTGTATATGTCACATTAAATATTAAAGTATTTGAGCCTAATAAAGTGATCTACTAAAGTTAAAGGGGGTCCAAGTCATCTTTTATAAGTATGTGATCTATAATTAATATGTGTAGATACCTAAGGGGCCTAGTTGTTAATCTATGATGGCTAGGTCAATATAAATATAGGGTTATGGTCCCAATTGACCTACCTAGGTTTTATTCTTTTGATCCCCATTATCATCTGAATTCTAAGAACCCTAAGGATCAATTGGAAGACAATAATCGTTCCATAATCTTTGATAACTTAAAGCATGATTGTCCTAGAATAAATATTCCGCATCATTCTAGGGTTTATGTATAATTAATTCCATCACTAAGCTCATGAAATTCACTGTTACACTAACTGCCTATATTCTTTTCGAATGTGCTTTTGCTTGCCTGTGAATCTTCATATTTATCGATGAAGATCACAACACATTGTGAGAAATTTCTGCCGTATAAAACAATGTGAAATTGATATTCTCAATCATTGCTTAGTGTTGTTTATGAAATTGCAGATATGGTTGAATTCATTCATTATAACATGCTACTGGCCTACTATACAATGTATTTCATGTTGGGCCTGGACATTTTCACATACGTCTCGTTCGATCGTGTGGTGTGGCCCAATTCATCGACGTTATGCAGTCGGACTGCCCCTTTCTCAGATCAGGATAGTGTACTTACCTATGCAGGTTCTGTCTTGTAACCTTTGTCTGAATTCTCAACCAAATTTCTATATGTTCATGACAAATCTCCAAATTCAACATCAACAAAAACAATTCCATTTCCTTAAACCATCTCCCACATAAAACCATGGCTATGAAACTAGAACTCCTAATCACACTAGCACTAGCATGTGCCACTCTCCAACTATCAATCTCCGGCGATCCCGACATTCTTACCGACTTTGTAGTACCAGCCGACCTCCGGGGACCCATCGACGGAAACTTTTTCACGTTCACCGGAATGCGGGTCCTAGTAGGAGAAGAGATCCCACCAACTTTCAAGGTTCTCAAAGCAACCATGGCCGAATTCCCCGCTCTAAACGGCCAAAGTGTTTCTTACGCAGTTCTCGAGTTCCCTGCCGGCACCGTCAACCCACCTCACACCCACCCTCGTGCATCCGAGCTCCATTTTCTCATTGGCGGTTCTTTGCAAGTCGGGTTTGTTGATACGACTAATAAGTTGTTCACTCAAACCCTACAAGTTGGTGATATTTTCGTGTTTCCTAAGGGACTTGTACATTTCCAGTACAATAGTGACGCGAAAAATCTCGCCTTGGCTATATCGTCGTTTGGAAGTGCGAGTGCCGGAACGGTTTCGGTTCCCGGTACGCTTTTTAACACGAGTATTAGTGATGGGATCTTGGCCAAGTCTTTTAAGACAGATGTGGCTACTATTCAGAAGCTCAAGGCCGGATTTGCAGCATAGGGTTGAGCCAGAGAGACTGAATGATTACACCTAGTTGAAGATGTGCGCCTAAGTTTTCATTTTTCCTCTGCTACTGTTATTGTTCTCTTCACAAATAAAATCTTAAATGTATTTTTATCAGTAAACCATGCAAGGATATGAACATTTCATCAATAAATGACATTCATGTTTATTTGAGTTTGCCACCATTGCCACCATCACAACCACCGCCTTACTACCCCTATCACCGCCACTACGATTCTGCCCTACCCGCGCCTCCAACACCATCACCACCACCGCCACTGCTACCCCACCCCCACCCCCACCCCAATTATTGTATGTTAGACAACAAATACTACTACTTCCATCCCAATATGAACGTACATTACAATAAATAAAAAACATTCATTTTGGACGGAGGGATCCGTCTCCTCTTACTTTCCTTACGGAAAGGTAAAACTGATACCACTAGATCTGAAAGAGCTTAATCATAAGCGGCATCCGGTATTTCTTTCTGTATGAAAGGTAAGGGGTTGAAACCCCACCAAACACACTTTCAAGTGTCACTCTAGTAATAGCTTAATGCATTCATTAATAAAAAAAACCTTATTAAAAAAAAACATTTGATTTCTTTTTTTAGAAAGTTGGTATCATTTTTAAGGCCATTGCCATCATATTACAAATTCCTATGGAATCTATTACGGATCTATTGTCCTACCCATATGGAATTTCACCACTATTGGAGTTTATTACAGAATATGATACTATCTGGGTCTATTACAAACAAACTAAAATACTACATAGTCTATTATGATGCTATCTGAGTCTATTACAAACAAACTAAAATACTACATAGTATACTACAAAATAGATCAGGGATACAACTTGACCCATATGAGCACTAGAAACAAAGGTTCTCGATATTGCTCCCAGAGGAGTCGAACCTAGAACCTCCACTATATGTGAAAGCCTTCAACACACACCCACACCCACACCCGGATAACGCTCGGCAGAGGCATTTGGTAAACATTTGATTTCTGCAATCAATATTTACTCATGAAATGGAGCACGAAGCAGCAATAGCGATATTAGTCCCAATTGAACCGATCTTGATTGCTGCATCAAGTGCTCCAAGCGCAATCTTCCGTTTTTCCTGCAAACACAGAAACATAGATTATATTTCTTAGTATAATCAAGAAAACTAACACACGATCGCTAATTCCAGAAAGCGAAAAGGTGAGAAACCTCGAGTTTTCTAACAAATGAAGCTAAAAAATTGAAAAATGAATCATCATATTCATTTTCATGGTACGTGCCAAATTACACAATTTATTTGGCTCGTTCTTAACAGATATCAGTACGCACCCGTTCTGGAATGAATGGATTGGAGATAGCACCAGGGTAGTGAGTAGGAGCAGACGGCGGATATGGATAGTAATTATTAATCGAATGGTTGTGTACAATAGGGCCTGTATTATCATTAGTAGCTGGAACCATTGCAGTATTATTTGAATAGGAAACTATTGCAGAACTTGAGGACTGATGCATTGATGTTAAGGGTGCTACTATTTTCACTACCAAATTTGAAAAGTTAGGGTAAACAATCTTGATATTCTAAAAAGTTGTCATTGATTAATTTTTGAAATTTGGACCAAATAATTCACCTATGTTTATTAATAGGCCATAAATTTCAATATTTCACCTTTTTTTTTCCTTCCTCTATTATATTTTGCTATTTTTATAATTTTACAAGTTACATAAATTTATTTATTTGTAATTTTAATAAAAATGTAATGATGTTTCAATCCCAAATTATTTATAATAAATATTGCACTTTCTTTTTAAATTTGTTATAAAATAAATTTTGGATTTTATAAAATGAAAATAATTATAGTACAATTTTACTATTGTGCAAGTCATATATAAATAAATAAAACATAATATTATTTTAAAATGTTGACAAATTAAATATGATATTTTTATGAAACGAATAGATAAAGTATTTAAAAAGACATTAGATTCTCAAATTAAATGAGTATGTATACATACAAGTAGTAATAAAGTAATTAAAATGACATACTTTGATTTGCTAAAGTTGTTAACAATAAATATTTTTAATTCAAAATTTGGTTTCAGATAATTGTATATTTTAACTTAAAATTTTATTTGATTTTTTTATAATCAATTTAACACAAAATTTCAGAAAAAACCTGTTTTACACTCGCTTGAGAAAAAAAGGTCATTTAGTTAAATAAAACTATTATACCATTATATTTGAAATGAATTCATTGTGACATGGGAGTCGGCATCGGGTATCATC